>NDGN011378170.1:0-11514 GCA_002564285.1 Tympanoctomys barrerae
GGGCCTGAGTTCAATCCCTGGTTCCGCAAAAAAAAAAAAAAAAAGAAAGAAAGAAAGAAAAAATACCCTTCAAAGGTGGTGAATCAGTTTATATTAAAAGTTCATAATATCTCATCTATATTTTAAAAGTCAAAAAATACTGGCCCCAAGCTGGACAATAACCACAGAGGAGATATCATTCTCTTCCTTTTCCTCCTCCTCCTCTGGCCCTAAATTCATCTCATTATTTGATAACTAGACCATGCTAGGACTTAGCACTTTCTAAACCCACAAGAAGATGTATTCTAAGGTAATTTGTCACAGTTTTCAGGTAAGGAAATATGGCTCTGTGGCAATGGTTGCCTGTATGGAATTCCGTATTTTATGTTCAATACTCTCCATTCACATTTGCCCAATCATTATTATAAAATGTTTGGGTTATCAATCAAGTAGTACAATGTCATGGATCATTATGGTTTAATATGTATTTGTCCAATTATCAGTGGAATATCTTTTCAAATGTTTATAAACATTTGTGATTATTTTTCAGTTCCATTCCAGTTCATATATTTTTCCATTTCTGTTACTTGTAGAAAAACAAAAACACTCCTGTATTAGTGGCTTTTAAAAAGTGCATTGTCAAGTCCATAACCACATATTGTACTTTCAAGTTTGTTCCTTGATTCTTTTCTAAATCTAAGGCATTTGGGTAGTGAACAATTATTCACTGTGTTCATGTTATCATGATTGTGTGAGTGTGAGTGTGTGTGGGGGGGGGTCCTTTTGGCGTTCTCTTAGGGAAAAAGCATTTTATACTTACACATAAGTCTTTGTATTTTCTCAGGTTTCACATTTGTATGTAACTTTTGGTTCCATCTAAAATTTATTTTGTTCATTTTAAGCTTCATGATCTTTCTTGATTTCTTCCTGCGAAGAAGACTTGCCTTCGAAAATTGACAAGGGAAGTCGCCGTCATCAGATGCAGAGCCGCCGCCGCCCTGGGACCCCAGCACAAAGCAGTGGGAAAATGACCTCCAAGCAGCGCTGCACCTTCGAACAAAGAGTCGGAGACGTCCGGCATATCCGAGAGCAGCATCCCACCAAGATCGCGGTGATCACAGCGCAATACAAGGGCGAGATGCAGCTGCCTGTCCTGGACAAAACAAGGTTCCTGGTCCCCGACCACGTCGACATGAACGAGCTCTTCAAGGTCGTCAGGCGCTGCCTGCAGCTCAACACCAACCAGGCCTTCTTCCTGCTGGTGAAAGGCCAGGGCACGGTGAGCATGCCCACGCCCATCTCGGTGGTGCAGAGAGCGAGAAGGACGAGGACGGCTTCCTGCACACTGTGCGCGCCTCCCAGGAGACCTTCGGGCGGGAGCTGCCCGTGTGCACCCAGAAGACTGCTTGAAGTCCCTGAGCTCCTGCGAAGGAGAAAAAGAAATGTTACAACCGAGAAGGCGCAGCTCACGTAGGCAGGTCATCAGGACAGTCTTGTTCCCACCTAGGAGTTTCAGGAAGTTGTTTTTGTATCTCATGCAGAAAAACTGAGTGCCAGCGAGCATGCTTAGCTTTGGAATGCTCTGCTATTTAACCTCAGCTACCTTGTTTTCGAAATACAGAAGTTTAAAAATAAAATACTTTACATCTTAAATTGCCAGTTTAAAAAAATAAATGTTGAAACTTATACTTATTTTCACTTAACATAATCAACAGATTAAAGCTTTCTCAGCATAACTTCAAACATTGCAGACTACAAACTCTTAAACAATAAGAGCTTGTCTAACACTAACCTGCTACAATACATTTTGTACCAGAAGGAATTATTTTCCTTCTAAATTATATATTTTAATCTCAAGAATATCACCATTATGAAACAGAGCTGGGTAATTACTCTTTGTTCAAATCAGGTTCTTAGTATAATGAGTAACATTTATTTAGAATCGTGGCTAATACACACTATCTACCTACCTAGGATTTTTTTTTTTTAAGTTCCATTAGGAAAACAAGGCAATTTAATGGAAGGTAAAGAAGAGTGAGTATATCTCCAGAATTTGAATTAAAAATGAAAACGCATATATATTTTTAGTTAATTGTGTTCACAAAAATGTCAGCAACACTGATCACTCACCAGCAGGGATGTGTCCACTTGCAGGGCTGCAGGCCCCTGGCCAAGGCTGGCCTGGCTCGCTGTGCTCCTCTGGCCTTCCTTCCACTTAGGCTTCTTAATGTTGGGTCAGGAAGGTCCTGGATGCACCCAGGGCAGTAACTTCTTTCTCTTCCCAGGCCTCCAGCCCAGCATTAAGGTGTATTAATTGTGTCCTTTTCACTTGTCACACCTCACCTACCCACTTAGAAGTATAGCGATTTCAGTGAGCATTAAATAACAATAAGTTAAGTGCCTTTGCAAAGGCAAAAACTCGTCATTCTTTCTCAACATTTCCCCAATGTTGAAGTGTGTTAAATGTGGCAGTAACCTCAAAGACATGTCAATTATCGTCTTAACATGTTTCAAACATCACCAGCAAGGCTCCTAGTATTTTTTCTTCTTGAGAAAAACTCAGAATGCAACCAAGCAGAACCAGATTCTCAAAAGCAGCTCTGGCTTAACACTAAGCTGAAAATAGGAATATATTTTCAGAGGAGACTAGCCCTCCATTTGAGCTGAAGATTCTTAACCATGGGTGGAATTCAAAGTGGAGCCATCCTGAGGCAGCAAGAGAGCTCATAGAAATTCATTTTGCAGCCACTTAATACGATGATGATGTTCGGGGTTAAGCTTTTGAAAAACATTGAAGTTGTTTTTTACGTTTTTCCTCTTCAGAACCAAAGAAGTGTGAAATGCAAGCTTGGAGAACTGCTGAGAACAGCCCAACAACCTTGCAAATGCACCTCCTGGGGCTGGACGTCTGTTCATTAGAAGAGTTTTGCAGTAGAGGAAGCTGGCTCACCTTGTCTGGCAGGCAGAGGAGACCGCAGGCAGCTCAAGGCAGTGGACGGAGTCATCTTAGGGGCTGGAGCTTTAGCTAAAGGTTGTCTTTGTTTTGTTTTGTTTTAATTTCTTATATTAATTTTATTGAGAAAGAAATAGCAATGAGACAGTTTCAAAACAGGTTAGTAAGACAATTACAATAATTAATACATTGCATATTGTTGTCTTCATAGTAGTTACTCATAGTACAAGATGTAAATATGATATCTTGTTTGAACACTATTAGTACAAATCTTTCTTCACTGAACTAAGAGAAAGTAGCTGTATATCTATCCTAACTACTTTGTGTATGTATATATTTTTTTCACTAAAAAATGGTCCTTCATTTATATTTCCCTTTTTTGTTTACTTTTGTCAGAGATGGCATGCTTACTGGAAGAAAGATAGCCTCTTTCACAAATGATGCTAAAAAAACTGGCTCTCTACATGACAAAAACTAAAACTTGACCCAGGATGGCTTTGAAGAGCAATGAAACCCTTGACCTACTTTGGGGGTTGATTGATTGATTGATTGATCAATATCTGAAAGCATTAGTCTTTTTTATGAGGTGGAAGAGGAAAAAGTAACTCACAGGTAATATTTTTTTCTACAAATTAAGCCTATAAGTGTGGGTGTTCTCCAGTGACACTCACTCTTTATCTTTCACATTTTCAGCTTGATTTCCTCTGAAGTTACTTCAATGTATTTAGCAGAGGCGCTCTCTTGAGCCTACATCCTCACAGATGCTGGAATAAGTCTTTGCTGGATGCAAGTAGTTTTAGTTGTTTTACCTCAAGTTTTCACAGAGTAGGCCCCAATCAGCCACTGTTTATTCATTCATTTGTGCAGTAAATACTGAATTTTGAGGCTCTCTTGCAATCCAAAAACTTTTCTAAGCACTAGAACATATCCACTGCAGGTAGGGCAGCAAAAATGTGTATCTTGGCCAGCCAGATAGCTCAGCAGATTAAAGTGCCTGCTTAGGCAGAGGCAGGGACTGGGGTTCAAGCCCCAGCATGCGGTGCCGGCCCCACTCCTGGGGCATGCTAAGATGGTGATTGAGACCAGGCCTGGGGCATGCTGAGATGGTGATTGAGCTGTAATTACACGCAGCTATAATCCCAGGACTTGGGAGGCTGAAAACAGGGAGAATCACTACAGATCTGATCTGTGTAGTGAGACACTGTAGACCCTGTACTAAATATATAACAAGTACATCTTATCGCAGCAATGCACAAATGAATATTAGAGAGACTATTAGTATTAAAAATGTAAACTAGACGGAGTGCTGTATACCTCTCATCCCAATATTCTGGGAAGCCAAAGCAGGACAATGACTAATTTGAGCCAAAATAAAGAATAAAAATGGTGCTGGGGTGGTAGCTCAATGCAAAAAGCCCTGGGTCCAATTCACAGTACTGAAGGAGAAGTGGGTGATTAGTGGTAAACATTGAAGAAGAATGGTAGCAAATAAGAGCATTTGGGAAAGCTGTGGGAGATGGTGCAATGTGAGGATGCCCCAGACAAGATGCGAGAAGGAGAAACTGAAGCAAAAGTTCAAAGGAGCAGAGGAAAAAGGCCTTACAGACAGGGGCAAGGGATTGATTCTTAGTAAGGCAAAGGTCCACGCCTGGATGAGCCTGGTGAGCTGGTAGAGTCAAGATAGAAGGGTGGGCAGGAAAGATCACAGTAAATTATGACCATGGTGCCAACAGCAGGGCTGGGGCACACATTTACTCTGAAGGAAATGAGTGTGGTGGGGCATTTAGGAGGCATAAGCCAGAAATTGATGCATATTTTAGCAGGTGTTTTGAGAATAGACTGCGCAGTGAAGGGTGGGGTAGGAAGGCCAGTTGAGAGTCTGTCTCAAAGGCCAACAGCAAAGCTGACAGTAATGGGACAGAATGATGGGATGATGAGCAGGAGTAAATGAATCCCAGGGTGGTCAGCTGATGATGGCATGAGCACAGCGTGTGCACAAAGGGAAGGTTTTTGGGTTGAACAACTGGAGACTGGGGTTACCAGCAACTGACACGCGGCTGGAAGGTTTGGTTTTGGACTGTTAGGCTGGCAATATTCCGATGTCTGGAGACTTTCCATCACAAGCACAGGGAAACCTAGAAAGCCTCAGGTAAAGAGAGCAAGATTCATGGGGGAATTGGGTCTGTCTTGATTGCTTTTCTCTTATTGCTGAGACAAAATACCTGATGCCCAAAATTAACAAAGGAAAGCTTTATTTAGTTCACGGTTTGTAGGGGTTTCAGTTGATAATCAGCTGGCTCCAAGGCAGGATGGCAGGGCAAAGGGACAACAGTGGATGGCAACAGAAGACAACAAAAGCAGCAAGAGCAAAAGTGGGGGAGTGATTGAAAATTGATGCTCAGACTTAGCAATAGAAAACTCATTGGTCCTCTGAAATAAAGAAAGTAAATCCATATTATTGCCCAAGTTCTTTGTACATTGCAAGCATTCTTTCATGAGTACAGAAAGAAATGCAGTAGTATTTTTGGAAGCCTAGTTTACTGCTATGGCTAATTGCTAATAATAATCTTCCATTCTTAGAAGTTATTGATGAGTCCTACCTTTGAGGTAATAAAAACAAAATCAGCTTTATACACAGAATGACGTGCATCTAAATGTTTATTCTTGAGCTTATTAGTTAAGTGATGAAGTTATTAGTACATCTGATACTCTGAACAACTAACCTGAAGACTACAATATGCAGTGTGACAACCTTGTTGAATTCTTATCACTTTGCTTAGTGAAATTCTGCATCATTTCTATTTTAATTACTAGTTTTTATTCTTTTTTTAAAGTGTAGGAGACCTGCCCTCTTTTCTTGTCTTATATTGTAAACAGGCTACATGCCCTAAGGTGGGTCCTTTACACCCTAGGAAGTAGAATTGCTGAATCACTTAGTAAGCTTCTGAAGCAATCAAAGTAATACAGCATGTCAACCATTACAGGGCCAGGGCAGAGAATCCCCAAACCCTGAGCAAGAAGTGCTGTTTATGAAAATTAGAGGAGCTGAGACACACAATTATGACCCCAGCTCTCAGGAAGGCTGAGGCCACTGCAATTTCAAGGCCAGCCTGGGCTACATATTGATAACCTGTCTCAAAAAGCAAAAAAAAAACCAACAAAGAAAAACTGAGGAAGGAGGAATTCACTGAAGGATTATTCCTGAAGACAGAGAAAAACTGATATGGAGCCTGAAATGTAAGGTTTCTAACTAAAAGTACTGCATCAGCAAGAGAAGACATGAGGAAAACATGAATATTTAAAGCCTTTTTTTAGGGAAAAAGGATAATCACATGTACTGAATAATGAGTATTGAAAATTGATGCTCAGACTTAGCAATAGAAAACCCATTGGTCCTCTGAAATAAAGAAAGTAAATCCATGCTATTGTGAAAGTTCTTTGTACATAGCAGGCATTTTTCATGAGTACACAAAGAAATGCAGTAGTATTTTTAGAAGCGTAGTTTACTGCTATGGCTAATTGCTAAAATAATCTCCCATTCTGATGAAGTTATTGATGAGTCCTACATTTGAGGTGATAAAAACAACATCAGCTTTATACAGAGAATGATGTAGAGCTGAATGTTTATTCTTGAGCTTATTAGTTCAGTGATGAAGTTATGTTAACACCTCAAACCTCAAATGAGAATAATATTATCTAGTTTATGGCACTTCTATAAATTAGACATCTATCATTCACAGACTTGGCAAAGACTAACACAATCTATTTGGCAACCAAATTTTATTGAATAGTGTCTCAATTACTTTCCCTCATTGCTGGGACAAAATACCACATGCCCCAAATTAAGGAAAGCAAGGTTGTTTAGCTCCCAGTTAGTGGAGGTTTCAGTCCATACTCAGCTGGCTCCAAGGCAGAGCAGCACAAGGCAGAGGGCAGCTGTTCATGGAAGAGGAAAACAGGAAGAGCAAAGGACGGAGCAGCAGCTGTGGCAGCTAGCAAGCCTCTCTTCCTTCCTTGTATTGTCTTCAGGCTATTGGCCCAGGGTGATGTAGCACTCACACCCATAATCCCAGCACTGGATCATGAATCAATCACAAATGCTAGAAGCCTGTGCCAATGACTGCATGAGGATTTGGGGGGGACAATTAGACACAAACCCTAACAAGTAGTTTCTCATCCAAAATGATTGACAGATAGCACCTTTGCTTCTTGAAACTCCACTATAAGGGTGATAAAACAATAAAAGGCAAAAATATTCAACAATAACAACAACAGAAAAAAAAGTTAGGTATCAACAGATCATAATGGATTTCAGCATGTTTTTGGAAGAAAAGAAAATAGGCTGAGGAGAAAAGAACGAGGAACAGGAGTCTGGGGCTGCAGCCCAAGGTGTGTGTGGTACAGATCTCTATGAAAGTCTTTAAAGGACTTATTCTCTTGTGACTGATTTATTTCAGTTACTGCTTTGGTCTTGATATATGTCCATGTTCCTACAAATGACTCAAAGTTATCCTTCTTTATGGCTGAGTAGTACTCCATTGTATAGATATACCACATTTTCTTAATTTCTTCCTCTGTTCCATGACTTAGCTATTGTGAATTGCACTGCTACAAATGAGGGTAGTCCTATATCACTTTAACTCTTTTGGGATGATATTCAGGAGAGACTCAATATATATATGAAGAAAAAAGGTAAAGAAACCCTGGTAAGAAACAAGAAAGTAGACTCTGTGGACATGAGAAAGTGTCTAAGGAAGTAGAGAGACAGAATGGCATGGACGTAGGGCATGATCAAGAAAGGATATAGGTGTGCATGACACTCAGGCTGAATGTAATGGCTATGTTTGCAAACACATGGTAATTTAAAAATTCAAAAGTAAAAATAAAATGCTTTATCTCATTAATCCCAAGCACGAAAGCAGTGTAAGTTGCTAAAGTAACTGCCCTAGAAACTAGGCAATGTCTAGTAAGATATTAAGTAGAAGAGTAAAAATGTAATTCCTTTTCTCCCTAAATTTCCACTCCACGATAACATGCAAAACAACAGATAGGTCACACCCACAGATACACTGTCTCAATTAGCCTATGAAATAGGTAGCTACTCACACACCTGAAAATGCAAGTTTTGTCATAATAATAAACCTCAGTCTTTCAATATCTTGTCTCGATTTCTTTCCAATCTCTACCTACTTGACTTAAATCCAAACAGGATCACTTCCTCAAAAGAAGAGTGAACTTTGTGAGAGAAATCAGGCTGGTGCAGAAGATTTTTAGAGCATTTGATAGAGAAAATCTGTAACTCTTACTGGTGAGAAACACTCCTGACCACCTGCTCAGTAGAGAGAAAGTGCAGCAGTAATATGTAAAACCAGAAAAAAGAAATAGATGCATGTGTTGAAGGGTTGAGTAGAGTACCAAGATGAATCAGGAAGTGTCCTAGAAGATGCTGAATAAGACGAAGGATTTAGTGATCAAGATGCCCCTCAGTGAACTGAATCAGTCCCAGATAATAACGTGAGTGGTAATCACGTCCGGGGGACCAGAATGTGAGCAAGACTTGAGTTGTTCCACAAGCAACTCCTACATGACACAGGATGGGAATCTCTGACTTCAAGGATCTTGAGATTTCCTAGAGTCTGAGACCAGCTCCCCTTTTGCAAGCCGCCATTCTTTCCTAGTGATAAATAATGAATTGCTAGAACTTAATGAAATGATTAACTCAATTGCTGGATGATTGGTCTGACCTCAAATGGCAAGTCTTCTGGCCTCTGTGGCCCCTGTTTTAGATTTTGGGTTATAACACAAAAAGTCATAAGGAGAAAATACAGGCAGATATTAAATAGACTGTGCTGGAGAGATAGCTTGCTGGTCTAACAGCCTGCTTGATAAGCAGAAGGACTTGAGTTCAACCCCAGTGCCAGCTCCAGAACTTGCCAGCCCTGAAACCAGAAGAGGTATTGCACACCTGTAATCCTAGCACTAGGGATGCTGGGCCAGGAGGATCACTATGAGTTTGAACTGCATAGTGAGACCTTATTTTAAAAATAAGATACTAAAAAGACTACTTGCACTGTAGGGCAATTTAATCAGCAAAGATTGAAGTAGTTTCTGATGAATGCCTTTCACATAAGCATCTCTGGATATCGTGAACTTAAGTTATTAAAGAAAGATATATCTATCCAAATGAAGGTAATTTGGATATTTTCTGTCTTACACTGAGCAAAGAAAGGCTAATGCATGGCTTGATGAAATTTTTATCTGTTCTCTAGAAGGTTATCTCTGACTCAAGATTAAGTTAGGTGCTCAGGAGAAGATAAACCCCTGATACGCAAGTTTGGATTTCAAGTTTTGATGGAATTCCTGACGTTACATGGGAAAGAATTTGCAAGCTTTAAGTTTAAAGTTATCAAATGTACTTGAAATTCTCAAACATATTTTACCTAGTTTCCCTCAACTCTAATGAATTCTCATCCTCCCTAGCTTACTTCCTATTTTCATATCCTCTTTATTCTCCAAAATATTCACTGTAATGTTTCAGTGCACAGCTCGCTTCCTTCCCGTATCCCAGGGTGCATTACAGAGTCCTTACCATCTTCACTACTTCTAAAATACATAACTTTCATCTGCCCTGTGCATGTTCATCTCTTTACAGTCAGCAACATGAAATATCTCTTCCAATATCAGTGGGTCAATTCAAAGACAGAGATTCACTAAACTAGAGGTGAAAAAAACATACAAAATCAGTAACCTATGTAGGGTAGTATTTTATATGCCTTACTTTCATCTTTAAAATTGCTTTGTAAAACTCATAATAAACTCAATGGGATGAAAAGCTTTTATGGTTGACTATGCTATTTTATTGTCTTGTCTTTTTGGTCATTTATTTTTATTTTAACCTTTTGAAGCTACTGTATTAATACTCTTGAAATAGCTAAGTATATGCTATGTTTTTTCTCCATTTAGTCTATTTAAACAAAAAAATATTTTCTATAGAATTGTGTGTACCAAAGAGTCTTACAAAAAATCAAAATTTTACTTATGGCTCCAAAATGAAAGATAAGAAAATATTAAAAGGCAGAAATTGACGTGCTAGTCACCTTTAATATTGGTGTAAGCAGGCTAACCCTGTGCTCTTTTCACAAATGAATTTCTTTTTTTATTTATGATGACCAGCTGAGAAAATACGGCCTCTCAGATAATAAAGAAAATAATGTAAAGTGATACAACTATAACTTTGGAGTAATTTTATAGATCATGTGATGTAGTGTTTTACAGGAAGAAGATATTAAGATGATTTTTAAATACAGTTCTCAAAGTTCAATGGTATTTTAAAATCTGACTGCAGTCAACTAATTTCTCAAAAAGATTTTTGTATATTCATTTAAAAATCAAATTTACAAGGATGGGTTGTGGAATCAAAATGTGCAGATCCATGGCATAGTTGTGAGTTCTTCCTATGAACTAGAAAAAAAAAATGCCTGGGGAGGGGAAGGCAAATAAAATCAAGAATTATATGCAGTATCTTTATGATCAAAGATAATTTATTATGGCTTCTTATATTGTGTGTAAGCAAGTTTCTCTTTTATAGACTTATTTTTAATATTCAAAATGATCTTTCCTCCCACAAGAACTTAGTACTTCACTGCTATTGCCAATTGTCTCCAAAGTAATTTCAATGGTTTTAAAAAGACAGCCACAGATTCGTTTTATTGCTGAAGCAGATTTATATTACTCTTTCTTGGTTTTCAGTCTTCTAAGAGTGAAATGCACAATTTTCTCTGAACTTCTCCTCAAATTGCATTTTGATAAATTCTCAGAGAGATCACAGAGGACTACAGAAAAACAGAAGATACTGATGGCCTCAAAAGTTTCAATATTTAAAAATCAATTAATGTAACTTCCCACATCTATAGGTTAAGAAGATCATTGGCATATCACAATTAAAAAGTATATTAGATAAAACCTAATATGCATTCATGGTAAAGCTTCTCAACTAAAAATGAATAATAACTTACTCAAGTGAATAAAAAATACTATAAACTTTCAGCTTATAGTTATTAATTGAACATGTTTCTCCTAATACCTGACAAGAAATGAAGAATATTTCCTATTGCTACTCTTATTTAACACCACACAAAGTCTTAGTTTAGCTAGGCCAATAAGAAAAATAAATAAAATCGATACAGATTGGGAAGGAATTAAAAATCTTGTCTTTGTTCACAGATGACAAAATTGTCTATGTAAAAACCACAGAAAGGGCTGGTGAGATGGCTCAGTGGAATAAGCGCTTGCCTAGCAAGCACAGGGACCTGAGTTCAACCCCTAGTGAAAAAAAAAAACAAAAAAACCCGAGAATTGACAAAAAAAAAAAACCTTAAGAAAACCCTGACAGTACTAACAAGCAATTATGTCAAGGTCACAGGACACACAGCTAATATATATAAGTTCATGAAAATGACTTTTTATATCATCGTAGGAGAAGATTATAATTTATAATTTTTAAATAAAATTTAATTAATTTTAATAACATTTCAAAATACATAATTACATATATATATATATATATATATATATATATATAT
>NDGN011378216.1:0-21289 GCA_002564285.1 Tympanoctomys barrerae
CACACACACACACACACACACACACACACACCAGGCTATAAGGTGGATTTGGACCTGGTGGGTTCGGCTGGAGTGGCTATGGTCGGGGTGTAGCCAGCCACCTGGATGATGCCTCTCGGAGCTCACAGTCTAGACCTCTCTTGGGCTCTTCCAGCTCTGACACTCAGTCTAGGCAGTGCAGCCCACAGCACGGGCCACTGGGCTCCGGAGTGAGCTTGCCGGTTTGGCCCCAGATTCCCACTCTGCACCTGCATCTGGGAGACCTCTGGTAATGACGCTGAGAGACTGCAGCGCTTCCAAGGAAACCAACGTCTGGCTGATCGTTAAGGCTTTTAGAAAAGCTTTCCGGGCTCCACAGGGAGGACACAACCCAGAGGAAAGAACCAGGGAACCTCACTAAGACAATCCGCATTGCTCAGCGTCAGTAACCTGGAATCCCAGAGTCTGGACTTCTTTTATCCAGAGAAAATAGGATAAATTTATCCAGAAAAAAAATCCTAGCAAAGTAAATTCAAGAGCAGTAACTAAAAATGCAAAGACTCTGGAGAGAAGCTAAAGATCTAACTGAAGGAAGAGGTCGTTCCTGCTCATATAGGCAGGAACTCCTCTGGTGAGACAGAAGTTCTTCCACCCAGCTGCAGCTAGGTCTCCGGGCCAGCTTTCCTGTGCAAATGGATGAGCGTTGGGAGGCAGGCCTGGGTGACAACAGCAGGGTGAAGAGTACCCTAGAGGATCAGTGAGACCAAGGGGCAAGGCCCAGCTCAGGGCAGCACAGGGCCCCCAGGGGCACTCTGTCTCTGCCTCTCTCTCTCTCCCTCTCGCTCTCCCACTGAAATTTAATATTAAAAAATTTCCTCTGATTGTCTAAGTCCTTCCCCACACTATCTTTTTATTATACACTGCAGGGCATGCAACTGATTTCTACACTTGAGCAATGAAAGAACCAGAACCCAGCTTGGGCCACATTCACAGAGGACTGTGATGAGCTGCGCCTCTTTACAGCCCAGCTTTGGTGCACATCTTCCTTCGTCTTCTTCTTTTTTTTTTTTTTTGGCAGAACTGGGGATTGAACTCAGGTCCTTGTGCTTGCCAGGCAAGTGCTTATTCTACTGAGCTATCTCCCTGGCCTCTCCTTTGTCTTCTTTAAAACACTTTACTCTGGGCCATGGATGTAGCTCAGAGGCACAGCATCTGCCAGGCGAGCACAAGTCCTGAATCCAATTCTCAGAACCAAAAGCCTCCCAAAACACCACTTCCTTCTAAAATAAACAAGTGAAAACCAAATGGCTTGTCTGGACTACACTCCTCAAAAGTCCACACTGGGCCCCTTTTAAGTGCTCCCCTCCCCCGCCGCACCTCTCCTCCACACTCTCCTGGGCTGGGGCCACATAGGAGGAAGCCTGGTAATGACACGGGGGAAAGTAACTCCGAACCTGAAAGGTACCTGGGACGAGTTCGTGTTCTCTAAAAGCAAAGAATGTATTTTAGGAAAAACAGAGGTTAAAAGCAGTATGTATTTACTGAGGGAAAGAAAGCTTCTGTCCAAGAGGGGGACGTTAGGGGACCCGACTGGGTTACCAAGCACCCTGCCTTGTCTAGGGATTTTTATAAAGAAAAACCACGAGGAGAGGGGGGGGGTCTAAAGTGGGAAACATAGGAACTGGCAAGGTGGACATGAGGTGGGATAAAACTATGGCCCACCAATATGATTACAAGCACAACTGCTCAGGTAAAACTGATTACATCAGGATCAACTGGGGAAGCGAGTCCTGTGGCAAGCTGGTGTGAATACAGAGCAGGGGCTTTTCCAGGAAAGGGCTGGGTTAGTGGCTCTTCCTGGCTTTTTCAAGGTGACTGATACCTATTTAGAGTATCAGTCCCTGATGTCCATCTCTAGGGAGTGCATGTTGTAATCCTTTGTCCTGAGGTCTGGCCCACAGCAGGGAAAGTATCTGTCCCTCCCACAGGGGCAAGGTATCTCCTCTTCCATACTGGCTCCCAGAGGGCCCAATGCTGCCTGCCTGCCTGTATGAGTTCTAGCTAACTCAGCTGCCTGCAGCATACGTTTGCAGCTTGTTTCCTGCGGAGGGCCAGCTCTTCCCAGCTGCTGGCTCCAGGTTCCCGGGCAGCAGAAGCTGACATCCAAGTTCTCTTAGGAGCCAAACGTCCCACTGAGTTCTTTCACTTGATCAACCTGGCAGCAATTCAGGTTGAGGGTAGAAGCTGGGGTTTAACTCAAGGTGAAACTAGTTAAGCATAAGTGGTAACTAGGTCCATCTCTGAAGTTAACATGAACATACTTTAGTATAAAGACCCTAATGTAGTATGTGGTGGGAGCCAGGAGTACACATGCATGCAGCCAGTGCCAAAACCAGCCGGTCTTCCACTCCAGGCAATGCCACCTTCCAGAGGCATCTGTCACCAGTCTCCATGGACGCCAGCACTTCACTAACTAGCACAGAGAACATCAGCCACGGGGCATTTGTCAAGTAAGTGGGCTGTCGATGGCATAATGATTAACAGCAAGGGGTTCTCAGTGGAGAAAGTCACGGTAGTCAGAGTATCTACAGCAGCTAAAATATTTTAGAGGAGTGTCTGCGTACTATGGCAAAGAGTTTTACAAAATTCCTTTTCCAAAATCAACTACGTGAGTAGACGTTTTCAGATACCATCAATTCAGGCCACTGGACAGCAAGTGAAGGCAAGCATCAAGTTAGGAGACTTTCCTGCCTGAAACATGGTTAGAACTTCGTGTAAGGCTGGTGGATGACATGTCCTTACCTGGCCCTGCGTGGGGTCCTGAGCAGGGCCAACCACAAGAGGCAGTGGACAAGGGAACACGTGCCCAAAATGCTGTCAGCAAATGTCATTAACTCCAGAAAATGATCGTAGACAGCTCCCAGCTGAGCCAGGCTCCACTCCTGGTCTCAGCAGCTATAAGCGACAGATGCCTGGATCTTCTAAAATTATAACAAGGAAATCCTGAAAACTTGAGTCACAGAAGGGCTAGGTCAGCTTTCCAACCATTCTCCCAATTTTTTATTTTAAAGAGGTACTTAAGAAAAATGTTGGGGTCAGGGAGATGGCTCAGTAGAATAAGCACTTCGCTGGCAAGCGCAAGGGTCTGAGTTCAATCCCCAGTTCCACCAAAAAAAAAAAAAAGAAAAGAAAAATGTTTAGCAAAGCAAACTCAAGACTAATACACTATATATCTATGGATCCTTTTCAAGAGAAATCCAAGAACTAACTGAGGACATATTCCTTTTCTTTTCTTTTTTTATTCTGAGGAGATATTTCTTACTCAGAGACCTGGAAGGCGATACTGCTCCACAGCAATTCTCTCCATCCCGGATGCTGTGAGGAGCTCAGCTGTCTTTTTCACAGAAACTAACAAGTGGATACTAATGGACATGAAAAAGGCCTCAAACTGGCAAAGCAATTTAGAAAAAGCGAACAGAGCTAAATGACTTACACCAACTAGTGCCAGTCATTAGGCAGCCAAAGAAATCAGACAGTGCGACAGTAGCCTAAGGCCACACATATGGATCAGCAGAATGAAACAGCTCACAGATATGCACATGACGGTCAACTGATTTTTGGTGAAGCTGCTAACGTGGGCTTGCCTTTGCAACAGCGACTGCTGGAACCGCCGGATACCCACGTACAAACATCGGACACAGGCCTCTTTACCAGGCACAGAAGTTAACTCAAAGTGCATCACAGTCCCCATGTATGAGCTAAACCATAAAGCTTCTAGGAAAAGCACAGGAGAAAATCCCTGTAACCTTGGGTTTGGCAAACAATTCTTAGTTATGAGACCCCCCCCAAAAAAGATCAACCAAAATAACCCAATTGATACACTGGGCTTCATTTAAGAACAAAAAAAGGGATACTTCAAAATAGGTCATTAAGGAAATTAAAAGACAAACTATAAAGCCATAAGGGCCTGCCTGCCAGCACAAGATCCCAAGTTCAAGCCCCGCTACTGGAAAAAAAAAAAAAAAAAGACAAACTATAGATAGAAAATACTATCAAACTGCATTTCTGATAAAAGGGCTGTATCTAGAAAATACAAAAAACACAAGTTAATATGAACAATACAAAGAATGAAATTGAAAGTTGGCCAACATATTTGAATAGACATCTAGTCAAAGAGAGATGAGTGGCCGTGAAAAGAGGCCAATGTCATTAATCATTAGGGAAATGCAAGTTAATATGATGAGAACCCAGGACACATGTAATAACATTCCTATTGCTATTAAAACAGGGCACAGGGCCAGGGAGATAGCTCAGTAGTCCAAGTACCTGCCTGGTAAGCGCAAGGACCCAGATTTGATCCCCAGTACCACATGCCAGCCCCCCAAGCACGCCAACAGGCTACCAAGATCTGGCATGGTGCAGGCTGTAATCCCAGTGCTGGTGAGTCTGAAGCAGGAGGATCACTATGAGTCTGGGCAACATAGTGAGACCTTATATCAAATACATTAAAAATAAATTAAAAAAAAAAAAAGGCATAGTATTGATAAGGAAGCGGGGAAACTGGGACATTAGCCACACTGGCGGGAATGTAAAAGAGAACAGCTAGCATAAGAGCTTCTCTAAAAAATTCAACATAAGCTTACCTCATGACCTGTATGCTACTTCTAAAATTTCACTAAAGAGAAATAAAACTTATGCAAACACAAAGACATGGGCATCCGTGTTTATAACATGCAAAAGATCCTGCAACCAAAAAGTTCGACAGACACCATGCACAATAGAATATCATTCAGGAACACAATGGTACAAGCGGACACATGTGTCATACAACACGTATGAGCCCAGAAAAAAAGAACATGAAGTGAAAGGCGAGTAACACAGGCGACTGCACGTTACAGGACAGTGTGCACAGGGCAGCCCGTCAGGACAGACAGAAGACGGCCCCGGGGCAAGGGACGACACTCCATAAAGTTTTAGAAATGTCCCACACCAGCCCATGGAGATGACGGTGCACCCCTTGAAGTGCACCCCAAATTGCTGAACTACACCGTTAAATTGGCAGGAGTTTCTGGTACACATGTTACACTGCAGTCAATCTGTGAAAGCATAAGAGTCTCCACACCAAGTGAGTACAGGGCACAAATGTGGCCGAAGCCGATGTCACCAAGGAGGGCCACAGCACCGGGGGCTGGGCCCCCAGAACAGTCTGCACCCAACTGCAAGTGCAGGCGCTGCCTGGTGCTGACCTGAGAGGTGCTATCGAACTAAAAGGACCTTGCTGGTGATTTACCTTGGACCTGTCTAGTACTAAAAGGATGCTAACAACTTGCATCAGGCAAGTCCACTGTTTGAAAACAAACTATGTGCTCACGATCACTGGTGGTGAGACTGCAGCTACTGGTCCTAGGGCACGTCCAACTTCTTCGGGCGATGCTACAGATCACCAGAAGAGCCTAAAAATAGCACCCACAAGGAGACAGGCTTAGATCAGCCAAGGACAGTAGCCAAAGAGCTTATCTTCTGTCCCAGCTGATTCCTTCAAATATTATTTTAATATGGAATCCATACTGATTTCATTTACAAAATCACAGCAAGCACAAATTTTCAGGGAAAGCCTGGCCATGTGAAATGAGGCTCATTTTTATTCAGTCCATTTATGAGAATTAAAACTAAACCAATGAAGTTAGAAACCACTAAGGACGGGGTTGGGGAGACGTCATGCTCTTGCATCTGAAGAGAATAGACCATTCTTTCATCCAGTTTAAAGTGATTTTTATCAACACGAACCCATCTGTGACATAAATTCTGCCCGCCTGCCTTTGTTCTGCTCCGAGGAAAGGGAGGACACCTTGCCCTGAGTGCCTGAGGGCCACAGCTGTTTCCACACTTAAGCACACTCCTCCAAAGCCAGGCTGAGAGTTCTCCTAGAAACTTCTACTTTATAAGAAAATAGGACAACACAGCAAAAACCAACAAGCGGCTGACAAATGCCAAGTGCCAGGCCCCACCCCGCAGTTTCTAAAGCCACTCCCATAAGCTAAAGGCTAGGTCTATGCACTGGGAATGGCACACTTGATCAGAATCCTTGTGCTACGGACACAACAGGGAAAGGCTAGTGAGGCTCTTGTGCTGGGGTGACAGGAGAAAGGAAGGGCTCAGATGGCGGCCCGAGGCCCATTCTAGTGACAGGGGGCCGTGGCCCTGAATGCCGCCAGTGCATCGCGTCCTGGGGCACCCTCACCTGCGTGAGCATCTCTGGGTAACTTCTCTGTTGACAGCAGAGCCAGACACTTGCTGCGAGGGTCACTGAAGCAGGGGACAAAGAGGTGCTGGAGCTGGCAGGTCACCAAGTCTGCCCATAAGGCGAATAAGCAAATGCTACCCAACCTGGCCAAGGCCTGCCACCCTTGGGCCTGGGGCGGTACATCCCATCAAGTGCAGGAATAAGGGACAGTTAAGGATGCCCTCATCCTGACACCTTCAGCAGGACGGGACGCTGTCTGACGGACTGCTGCGCGTGTGTCTGGAAGTCTCAAGTTGTTAGTTTTTCTATCCAGTACTTTCTGTGGGAACAACTTGACCAGCAATCTACTACAGAATTTGGGACCCATTAAAACAAAGTTGAACGGCTGGTGAGATGGCTCAGTGGTCTAAGGCATCTACTTAGACCAAGCTACGCCAAGCAAAGCACAGGGACCGCGGTTCGATCCCCCAGCACCACAAACCAGCCAGCCCCGCCCCCTGGTGGGCTGAGCTGGCCACACACACACACACACACACACACACAAATAAAAATAAAATAAAATAAATGTTTAAAAAAAAAACAAAGATGAATGAGAAAATATCCCATGACCCTACCTTACCTCAGTCATGGTGCTGTACTGGGCCGAGGACCTCAGAACAGAAGCGCTCCCACATCTGACTAAGGTGCACAGACTCTCGCACTTGGGGTGTGAGAGCCGCGTGGCCCCAGGGCACCACGGCACATTCTAGAAAAGCTGCCAGCACGTGGGGACTCTACTACAAGCCAGAGGAGCCAGGATGTCAGCGACCCCACAGAAATAAACTTTCACCGAGTATAATCTGGATTAAGTTAAGGACAAATGGAATAGTCATCTTTAGGAAGTATTAATTCAATTACAGAGCAGTTTTTTCTTTGCACTGAGTTTGTCAATGGACAAAACGCAGACTGACAGTTACCCGGACCCCAACGCCACCTGCCTAGTGGACTCGGGGCTCCTCTGTGTACACTTGGGCCCACCGGAGTGCGGAGTTCCTGGTCTTACCTCAGCCTCAGGTCTTTTGGGTTGTCCTTTGTTCCCTGGCTCGAAGTCCTGTCTGTGTAACCAGGTGAGGTGCCCTGGGCCTCCCACACCAGCCCCCAGCCCGCTCCCGGGTGCTTCCCCATCAGTGCCTCTGTCATCCCAAATGTGTGTCTGTCTGGATCGCTACACTGTGCCCACTGGCTCCTCTCTGCCCTGCACCCCGCCTGGGCCAGCACACTCATTCATACAATGAATCTGCACAATCAGCTTGCCCAGGGCTAGGTCCTGGAACCTTGGGGCGAACTGTCTATGCCCAAGTTAGAAGTCATGGCCCAGTGACTGCTGTGAAGAATGACAGGTGAAGTAGAGCGCTTCCAGCGTTCCGGGATCAGAGTTCCAGAAGGGCTGAGACATTTTAATAATGGGGAAGGCTGGAGCCCGGGCAGGTCCCAGAGGACCCTGCATGTCCCACTTGGCAGATGAGCAGCCAGAGACCAGGAGGATGACAACATCATGGCCATCCACACTCTCACGGGGAGCTTAGGAGACCAACAGCTTCCTGTGGGTGGGCCCAGCACCCACAGCAGCCATAGCCAGGGCTCAGGTGCTCAATCAAGCAGTGGGACCCCAGTGGTTCACAGGTCCCTGCCCACCCTGGCAGAGGCGCCCAGCTCCACATGCCACTGTCGGCACGACGCAGCCCCACCAGCTGCGCAAGCCCAAAGCTGCTCGTTTAAACACAAGTGTGAATGGAGCACCAACTCAGTGCCAAATGACATGCCTGACACCACCCAGGGAGCTGGAGGACGAGGCTGTCCCTGAGCACTTCCCTGCCCCTGCTGTGTGGCAGGGATCCCATACAGCTGTGTGGTGACATTACCCTCACTCGCAGCATGCGGCAGGTGTGATGCAAAAGGGCCTGGCCGCTCGACTCCCTAGCTGGGGTCCATCAAGCTCCGCACTGGGCTGCGGCAGGGCTGCGGCAGGCGAGATGGGGTCAATGTCCCAGCCTACACCCCAGGAGCAAGAGGGGGAATGGCAGGTCCTGAGAGCTAACACCACGGCCTCTGCCTCGCTGAGCACCTCTCCGTCCTCTCCCTGTTCTAGTCTGCTTGTTCCACTGTGAACATACACACGCATGTAAGTAAGCAAAAACACAGACGCTAACTTCTGCCACTAGGACTCGGACCCCTCGACTCCTAACTTGAGCATCTCTTGCTTGGGGAAACTGCTGTTGGTGCATGCACTTTCCAGTTCCTTGGGCGGCGCAGAACGTCAGGAGAGGGCCAGCACCTCTGGAAACCAGCCGAGGGCAGGGTCCGCTGTGTGTACCCCTCCACCCCGACTGGGGACCCGTGCGGCGCAGGTTCCATTCTCCCTTCTGTGCGTGGACATATGTCTGATTAAAGGAGTGAGCAGACATGAGGAATGAAAGGAAGGCGCGCAAGCCAAGAGTTCAAGACCAGCCTGGGAAGCCCAGTGAGACCCTGTCACAAGTTGTTCATGCCCTTGGAGAGGTAGCAGCAGCAGCAGGTGTCTCCAAAGGCGTGTCACATGCGAAGGAACAACTCCAGTTCTCCCCACTCCAAACTTAAGAGTGACCAAGGTGTGCACAGGGCCAGGGCAAAGCTGTGAGGGCACAAGGAAACAGGAGGGAAACAAGACTAACCAAATTCAGAGCATGAAAAAGGTACAAGGGCACACTAGGGCTGCTGCCGTGGAAAAGGTGCCAGCTCACTGCAGGACATAGCAACAGGGACAGAAAGTAAGCCCGTGGCAGGGAAATTAAACTGCAAACCCTCAAAGAGCGGGCTTCAAGAGCACCCCAAGTCTTCTGGGTAACACAAGAAAGTAAGATTTCGAAACACACAATCTGGATCCTGCTGGACACACAGAACTGCAATCTCCCCAGGTGTCAGGCAATCTAGGAGGACCTGCCACCCTCAGAGGCTGGGGTGTCACCTGGGTTTGCCACCTAGGATTTATTCTGCCATAGTAACTCAGTCTTGCAGAGACTAAGATGATCCCAAGCCCTTACCCATTTTGGTGCAAGAGGTACTACTGGCCCTGAAGTTTGCGCTTCTGCTTCCTTTAATGCTTTATTTAGCATCTGATTGGATCCCATATGTGAGAGCATGGAGTGAGACCCTCTCTTACCCCAGACTGCAGGACAAACATTACAGGTCCTCAGATGTGAGTCACTCTGCTCAACTCCTGGACTTTAAGGCCCATAGAAACCCAACAGTTTGGCAAGCACTTTGGGACAGGATGGCAATGTCACCCACTGGCCGGCATTAAGGCCCTCAGTGCCACTGCCAGTCATTGCAGTGGCCACACCAGGACCTCTGAGAGCCACGCCTACAAGATGCCCTGACAGAGGGCTGCTTCATCCAAGTAGAGAAGCTGGACGCCAGGGATTAGAGCGCCCAGAGCCATGGCCGGGACTCTGGTCATGCGGTGGCTCCCCTGGAGGTCTGTTCTTGCTCTTCTCCCCTCCTGAAGCGTGGTCAGCCTGAAAATCAATTCATAAGTTGTGTGCTTTGTGACATCATATGCCCTATCTCCACAGCAGGTGACGGTGGGCATTTCCACCCGCCCTCCACCACTGACTCAGGTCCCAGAGCCATGACCGCACGTCCTGATATTCTCTGTGTCTTCAGAAATGCTGGCCGCTGGGTTTGGGGATCTACAATCATAATCCCACTACTGGAAGGCTGAGGCAGGAGGCCCACAACTCTGGGTGACTAAGCCTGGGTGACTAAGCCTGTCTCAAATAAACAAGTTTTTTAAAGAGCTGGGGACGCAGCTCCACAGTAGAGGCTCACCAAGCATGTGTTACGCCCTGGGCTGCCACCGCCTCAAAATGCCGGGAACTGAAGAATGGATCTTAAGTGTGCCTTCATTTTAATCTGAGCTGATAGCATCCTGGGCAAGCCACACAAAAGAGCCAGGGAAACTCTGGCTGCTGGGATCCCCAACTCATCACAAAATGCAGCGCAGACTCAACAAGAAGGGAGAAGCTGGGAGTAGTAGGGCACGCTTGTAATCCCAGCACCAGGGAGACTGAGGCAGGAGGATTTTTGCAGGTTGGAGGCCAGACTGGGCTACAAAGGAAGGTCAAGGCCAGCCCGAACTACACAGCAAGACCCTGTCTCAAAAAGGCAAAGAAAAAGAAGGGAGACTGTTAGCACAGCTGCACAAGCAAGGCAGGCCAGCAGCAGCAAGCTGCGAACTGGGCACAACAGGGCAGGGAGGATTTCAGGGGAAAGGGGGTGCTCTGGGATGAGAAAGCCACACCAGGGCACCCAGAGCCCAGCAGGCTGGGAGGGGACCTCAGCAAGGGAATGGGAATATTGTATGTATTAGGGGTGGACAACGGCCAGCATCTCATGGTGGCAGCCTGTGTCACCTCTCATGACACTGTGCTGTGCCACATGGTGAACTGGCATTCCTACCAAGGCTGAATCCAGAATGACAAGTGCTGTGGCAGGCGGGTGGGGCTGGGACGAGGGTATCTCAGCAAGACCGGTATCCCAGCGTAGGACCACGTGGAGGGAGAACCTGGCCAGCTCAGAAACCTGCTAAGAGCTGGCTGTGGGGCTGCGACAGTTGGTGGCCTTCTGCAGAGGTGATGGAAATGTAAACAAAAAGTCAGAATCTTTTTTTTTTTTTTGAAAGAAAGAAATAAAAAGTCAAAGGGGGAAGACTGGGCATGGTGGTGCACACCTGTAATACCAGTGCTTGGGAGGCTGAAAACAGGAGGATCGCTACAAGTCCAATCTGTGTAGTGAGACCCTGTAGACCCTGTACTAACTACATAAAAAAAGAGGGGAGTTGGATAACACACACACACACGCACACACACACACACACACGAAGAAAGGAAGCCAGAGCCAGTTAAGAAACACATGTATCCCCAGACAGAAGCTGGGGCAGAGGTGCCCTCAGAGCAAAGCTTTATGCTGGGCGTGGGAGAACAAGGCAAGCACACTGTCGCGATGAAACCTGGAAGACCCGGGGGTGCAGACCCTGGCAGCCAGCACAGCGTGTGACGTGCAATCTCTATTCTACTTTAACTAAAACGACCCACTAAATTGAAGCATCTTCTTTAACATCATCATTCTAGCAAACTGCCTGAGAGGCTGGAGGGAAATCATTCAGCAACTGGAAGAAAACAGAAACACGTTCAGTGGCGAGAAAAGACTGCGCTTTCTGTAAATGCCAGGGCACCTGAGCCGGGAGGAGCCCGACAGAGGCAGTGTCTGGGTCCCACTGCCTGCTGGGTGCACAGATGGGACTTCTCCCGCGAAGAGAGGCAGACTCCAGGGGTCACCTTCAAACCCTGCGCCGGCTAGCAGCCACCTCCAGAAGTCCCGGCGGTGTTTCTCCACCACCGCCTCGGAATCTACCTTGGGGACCTGTGCTCCACTGGACAGGAACGCTCCCCAGTCGGCCAGACCTTCTACACAACAGTCCGCCAACCTCCACCCTCGCCACTCCTGGGCTGGGGGCAAGTTAGCCGGGAGGAAAAGGGCTCCCGGCCAGCCTGGACAAAACAAAGGCCAGGCAGAAGCATTCTGGGCTCCCCGCGATCACGTGGCTTCTGCGGGCACCGACTGCCACCCTCAGGATAACCAACAGGACAATGCAGTGAACCTGGCGGCCACGGGATTTTGCTGAAACAGTGCCCTGGCGGGCGTGTTCCAACAGAACGAAAGTTCGCGACCTCCACCGAACCTGCGCCTGCAGCTCTCCCAGCCTCCCACGTTCCACTTCCTCCACTGCCCTGGTGCCTCAGAAGGCAAAAAGAAGAGGGATCACCCCCCGCACGGCACTGAGCGCCTCGCACCTTTCCTGAGAGCCCACAGCCAGCCTCTCACCTTGAAACCTTTCCGAGGAGTGTAACGCCCTTGAGTTAAGTTTAACCCCCACATTTCTCTTGTCGCTTCCAGTTCTACCCAAAGCACGGGCTGTCCTCAGTAGGTTTTTTCTTTGTTTTACAAAGTCAGTCGCTGGGTCAGCTCCAGTTATGAACTATATTTGTTTGTAAATTTATTAACGCACTATCTTTAATTTTGAACACATTCTCAACTTTGATTTCTCTGCATCATGCACTTCATATTTTTTCTGCTACTGTAAATTATATATGTGGATTAAACCCAGAGACTTTATACTGAGCTACTCCACCACCTTTTAAATTAATTAATTTCTTTATTTAATTTTGAGGCAGGGTCTCCAGAAGTCACCAAATTGCCCAGGGAAGCTCTTTTGTCCCCCAGCCTCCCTGGAGTCTAGCGCCACACCTGACTTCTAAATTGTTTTTAAAAATTTCTATGGGCTAAAAATCGCTTATTAATGCTACAGTAAAGAATATATTTATAAGTGCTGTGACCCCATAAAATCAATTGATGACTCCGTTTTAAAGTCAGATGGATCTAGGAAACTCAGCTCTGTCATTCTGTCCATGGTGAAAGGGACACACTGGTGGGTGAAAAGCGTCCAGCACGGACAGTCATACCCGCACAGCATCTACCAAAGATGCAAAGATGTCAGAGAGGGGCAGGGGAAGACAGGAGCACTGTCACTTCACATTCATAAATAGTTTTCTGAGGTTTTGTTGTTATTGTTGTTGCTGGAGTATTTTGGTTTTTTTGAGACAGGGTCTCACTCTGCACTTCAGGCTGGCCTTGAGCTCACACTGTAGCCCAGCTGGTCTGTTATCCTCCTGCCCCAGCCTTCCAAGTGCTGGGGTTCCAAAAGTGCACTACCACCTGTGGCAGTTTGCTCCTTAAAGCTCCCTGAGGCAACAGCTACGCAAGGTCCACAAGGAACTGAACACTTGAGTCAAACAGACCTTTTGCCTGCCTTCGAGGACCAATACAAGCCAATCACAGGTGGGTATTGCGTGGGAAGTGCCTCACCAGCCTCAGTCTACAAGGACCAAGGAGGCTTTTTCCCGAGTTAGGATCCCGGGAGGACTGGCCCAGCATCTAACAGCCCCAGGGCCTGGACCCAGCTCAGCGTCAGCTAAGAACAGATGTAAGACGCAGTGACACTAGTGTGCTTGAGGTCGTGACCACAGCCAGGGGCAGGGCCAGCTGGCCTACCCCAGTTTACCCCCAAGTGTGACAGGCAATACAATGCTGTCAGTCATGCTGGGGTGCAGCCTGCAAAGTGAAAGACTTAGAGCCCAGCAAAGGGACATCAAGTAAAAAAGGTGCACGCAGCAGGCAGGAGGGCTGCCACCCACTGAGACACAAAGGAAGCAGAGTCATCCCAAAGGAAGTGGTGAGAAAGGGCGAGAAGAGAAGGGTGGAGCCAGTTATTAAGGCAGCCTTTTTAGAGAAATCGTGGAGGTAGCCACATGAGAATGGAGAATAGGTCTGAGGAGGGAGAAAAGAGGCTGATGCGCCCACAGGAAACTCGGCCACCAGCACAGTGGACCTAAGGGACAGATCTGGGCACTGGAGCCCAAAACTAGTTCCAAGCCCAGCCGTGAATTCCCAAAGAATTATGCAACCCAGGAACACAGTCTGGGATACAGCTCCCCCACGTGGCTCTGTCTAAAATACTAACGATGTCCACAGACAGTGTGGGCCCACTTTTCCCATTTTACAGATGGAGAAACTTAACTTGCCCCATCTGCCACAGCCAACAAAGCCAGAGAAGTAAACACCAGAAGACTAATAAAGTAGCTTCTGTCGATGTCCTAAAGAAATCAACTGACCACGACAAAGGAATATCCAGAGGGCTTTATGGATAAATTATAAATTAGGAGGATGTTTCAAGGATGATTACTTTGAAATAGGAGTCACATCCTTATCTTATGACACTTGTTGATAAAACTGCAAGTCTGAGAGTGGGAACAAGGCATCAAAGAAGTATGTGTGTGGACGTTCGGCCGGGTTACCACTGAATTCTGCATCACACAGGTTAACCACAGATGGAGGCTTCGTATGCAACACCTGGAGAGCGGGGAGGAAAAAGCAGGAGATACACAGGAGCTGGACGGAGCTCATTATAGGGACCTGCCTTCCGACCATGCCAGTCAGCAGCTGCTACTGTCCCTTCCTTGGAGCATCCAGAAATCCACGCTTCACACAACACCTGGATCTACTTGCAAAATTCCAACACGTCTCTTATGAGACTACAGTAAATAGGCTTGAATTTTTTGTACTTGGAAAAAAAAACCATGAGTGTTTGAGACAAAGAGCTGATAATGAGCCAAGCTGTGAAGAGGCTGTAGTTCTGTCACTGCCGGCTATGAATCTAGGACATCATTTTCAGAAAGGCAACATTTGCTACCCATTACTGAGGAACTGCTCCCTGCAAGTAAGTAGGTTCCATCGCACCCCTCAGGTCCTGTGCCATCTGCTGCAAAGGAGCAGAGAAGCTGCAATAACGACAGGGAACTTCCAGGAAACTATTAGGTAAAGACTGATTCAAAAATACAAACACCAGTCTAGGGCAAGAGGGTAGAGTCTACTACACCAGGTGGTAGGCTCAAGCGGGCAACTTGAGCGCATACACAATGTAAGCTCTAAGAGAACAGAAATACTTAAATTTAAATTTTTATTACAGTAAAAAACACTGTCACTCAGCAGCAGCATTCACCATATTTTTTGTCAACTTTTTAAGAAGACACTCAGGAAAGAGGACTTCCAGAACTGCTTGGGAATGTGGCCAGTACCGCGGGATAAGAGGGAGCCTGAGGGAGGAGGATTCTGAAGGGGAATCGTGGCAGTGTGTTTTGCAAGGTCAACAAGTGTTTAAAACACACACCACAGCTTTCAATCACCACCCCATCCACCTCCACCAGACAGCCTGATGGGCAGATGATCTGCGGGGCGGGATTACTGTCCGCCGTGCAAATCCCACCGCCCTGTGAAAAATTCATTCTATATACACGGGGGAGAAAATCTCTCCTGAAAACTCAAAGCCGCCTCAAGGACACGCACGAGGTGGGGTTGGGCTGCCGGAGTGGACCTCAAGGCCCCAGCCCGCCGACGGCTTCCGCAGCTTCCTGGGGCAGGAAGGCCCCCTGGGGCCTCACTTTCTCCAAACACCATTCATAGCCATGCAGGCCAAGTGCGCAAACCAGGCCCCTCCTGAGTCTAAGACTTTCGACTTCTTGGAACAATAAACTGAGGCCCACGGCCCTTTCCCCACCCTGTGGGAAACCGGGGATCCTTCGCTGGCAGGAACCTGATAGAGGGGGCCCAGGCTCCAGAGTTCCAGGCCGGTTCCTTTCTTCCTGGGATAGCTATGTAAATTCCCCTCCCTGGCTATTGAGAGCGCTGGCCCTCTGGCCCCTGCAGGCCACAGCGAAGGGGACCACCCTTTCAGCATGCTGCACAAAGCCTCCAAGCCTCTTTCCCACAGGGCTTCCCCAATTCTGCTCATGACTTCTGACCAGGGCTTTGCAAAATGAAACTCTCAGTGGTGGGAAGATGCCCCACCGGCAGGTGTTGCCTAGCTTAAGGTTTTCCCTGCAAATATCTGACCACTCCTCTTCTTCTCCGGACGTGGACAGAAGCCCACTATAGCTGCGCGTTCCAGCCGCTCAGCAGGCAGGGTCCCCTCCTCTAGGAGCACAAACGCTGTGGCGCGCTTCCTTCTCCCTGCGCCCGCGGTTTGCACCGCGCGGGGAAGCAGCGTCTCGGGGTCGCACAGCCTGCGAGGTCTAGTAAGGCACACGTGAGCCCGGGCCCCGCTGCCCGAGGGGCACGCCTGGCAACGCGGGCGCAGTCCCGGGCCACGCAGGAGCGAGTGGCCCCCCGGAGACCGCCCTTTCCTGGCCGCGACGTCCGGACAATGAGGCAACTCCGGAGTACTCGGTCCCCATTCATTCCCCGCGCGGCCGGCACGAAGGTCAAAGTCCCCAGCCACCCTGCACCGCCGCTCGCCGCTCTCGAGCCCCTTGATCACCGGGACGAGGGTGCCCCCGGGGCACTGAGCTCGGGGTTCTAGCGCCCCGGGGTAACAGGATAGGGTCGCACGGAGCGCACGTGTCCGAGGTGCGCGGCTCCAGCGATCGCAGCCGCGGACTGCTTTGTCCCGCTCCCCGCGCCCGCCTGGAGGGCCCGCGCTCACCTCTCGGCTGCCCGCGCTCACCTCTCGGCTGCCCGCGCTCACCTCTCGGCTGCCCGCGCGCTGCCACCCAGAGCAGCGCCAGCAGAAGCAGCGCGCGAGCCATGTCGCCGGCTCCCAGCGCAGCTCGAGTCCGAGTCCCAACCAAGACCCGAGCAGCAGAGCCTCTCCGACCCCGCCCCGCCGCCCCGACCCCGCCCCAACCCCGCCCCGCACGCGCGACTCCGGCTGCCGGGGAATCTGAGCTGCTGCGACAGCGCGTGTCCGAGGCGTTCGGTGCTGGACACCTACACTGCCCAGCCCGCGACCCCTGGCCCTGCCGCCCCTCGGCCCCGCTGGCCTGGTGACCGGCCTGGGCAGAGCCCTGCGCTGTGCTTGCGCCTCCTGCTGTAAGGCGCTTTTCATTTTCGCCCTCACCGCGTTTGTGGCTACCAGCCCACCCTTGTTTCCTACTCCGCCGGTCAGGCCAAGGCTGGGAGGGTAGCAAGGATGTCACCATCTCTGGTCGTCTCACTGCTAGAGAATGAGAACCGTGGCTTCAAACGCTTTGTCTCCCCCACCTTCGCCCTTTTTTTCAAATTATTTTTCAAATCGTGTTCATGATAAAAGCTTTGAATTTCCTGATTTTTTCCTTGAAGAATATTCGCCCTTCGCACTCCTCATGTTTTCACAAGATTCATCACAGATAACAAGTTTCTCAGTATAGTAAAGCTTAGCATCCCGCATGCACCTTTTGGCTTTTTTATTGGATAGGGAGATGATTTATATGAGCCGTGTGCATCTGTGTGACAACTCTACCAATGCCGGCTTTTCCAAGCGTGCCTCCTTAAAGGATGAGTAAAATCTAATTATAATACTTAGTGATTATTTTTGACTGGAAATACCAAAGAAAACGGGGGGAGGGGCGCCTGGTCCTTTGGAACGAGTGCCAAGAGGCGAGGTGAGCTGGTGTCACCCTGCTAATTTTAAATTCAGGCATTCTTCACTATTAAGATATTGAGGTACTACGTATTTGGTGAAGTGGTGAGGTAAGTTAGTAGTATGTGAGGAAGCCGTAATCATTTAGGTATTAAATATAGAACTGTGTTTCTACACTGAAGTAACTGCATTTGTGCCCACATTTATGTTAGATACCTGCCCTTTAAAGTATCTTGAAGCGCATGTGTAGACTGTCTCCTGTGTCACCACAGATCTGCAGGATAGGCTCGTGCTAACCCCTGGGGGAGGTGAGTGAGTGACTTCAGGGGTAAAGTCCCAACATTAGAGACAGGCCAGGGCCCGCTGACTGCGGCTCAGCATCCAGAAGCACCCCTGGAAGTTGTGGGGGAGGATCATGGGGTGGAAAGTCTCCCTAGAACTGAGTTCCTAGAAATCCCGCCTGGGTGTCAGCTAGACCGCGTGTTTAAGCTACAGGCAGGGACCTCATCAAGGGCAGCTAGCGGGCAGCACTTTGGGAAGTGAGTAAAAAACATCAAAAGTTATGATGCAATTTGTCTGCTCAAAGTTAAGAAGACTTCCTTCCTGAAAGAAGAATTCCAGAAGCCCCTGGACAAAATGGAGCAGTAAAAATGTCAGAATGTTGTCTTCCAAAACTAAAAACAGAACTGTACTAAGCTCAATTAAATAATCAAGTCTCTACCCCCACAGGATGCCTTTAGAAAGAGAACAGCCCCTCTTACCCTGACTGTGCTCTAGACCTGAGTGGCGTGCTCGGCTCTAAGCTGTTCTGAAACCCCTCACTCGCAATTCATTTGGTGTCCATGTTATGTGCACCTCTTTGCATTTGTCCAGATCAAGGACCTCCACGGCCCTCCCTGCCTAACCCCTCCTTCTAGTGTCTGGTTCCCTTGGTGGGATGCCCCCTGCCGGACCCCTCTCAGGCCTTTGCATTGGACAGCACTCCTCAGCGTCTTAGCTCCTTCACAGCAGACGCACATGGGTGGCCTGGCCACACTCCACAAGCTCTCTGCATGGCCCCTCCGGGGCTCCGTGGTCTGCAGAACCTTGTGTAGGCCTTCCCAGCTCCCTCAACCACACCCGCCACCCGCGGGGCCTGGCCAGTCCTTCCCCGGGACCTGGATTGAGGCAGGGGTAGCTGAGCCTTGCACCGTGGTCATTTCCAAGGCTTCCTGACATTCATGTGCTGTGGAGCTTTCCTGCTCCTTCAACTACCTTGAGTTGGGTCTATGTCCTTTGATACTGAGTCCTAACGCATCTTTTTAAAACATATTAGCACGATTCCTTTTCCTTAACAGCCTGTCTAACGTTTCAACATTAGGACGCATCTGTGCATCTGCTTTCTGACGTTTAATGACCAATTGTGGGCTTTGAGTACTTCGCATTTACACATCTGAGTTTCCAGGGTCTAAAGTAAATATATATGTAGATATGTCTATGTAAATATATATAATGGAAATGAATATATAAATTTAACAAACAATTCACACAAGATAAAGCAATGGTAGACTACGTGGGGCTCGCCCCATCCCCTTTCCTGGGTCTGCCTCTGGCTCGGGATCTCTTCCCGACTTCCTGTGACCCATCTTTTGTTTTGCTCTTTAGTTAGAATATCGGGTCTCCCCTAGTAAGTGTAATCATTATGTACTATAGTGCACTAATATATATATATTTAAACGCAGGTATCACACTGCCTGGACCAATAGCAACTCCCACATTCATTCACCTGGTAATCTTTGGAAAATTATTTAACTTTCTTGACCTCAGTTTCCTCATCTAAAATGGGGACAGGGAGGACAAATATAACACCTACATCAAAAAGTGGGAGGCAAATGATGCACTGGACTGGAAAGTTTCGCCACAGGGCCAGGCAAGGCCTGGCTAACTCGATGCTTCTATTGTCGTCCGTGGTTAGGAAGCCAGAACTTGCAGCTCCAGACTGGGGTGTGGGCAGACCTGACCGCACAGTGTTAGCAGACAGCTGGATGCCGCAGACAGACCGTCGCTCCTTTGCCTGCTTGCTTACCTAGGAGGAAGGCAGGAGAGCCAGAGGAGAGTGGAAGCTGGGAAAGGACATCTTCCCCATAGCCAAGGAGCCAAAGGAGAGGACCCCAAAATTGTCATCGGCTCTATCAGAAACTAGAAGGATTAATTTCTTTTCCTTTTTGGCAGGGAGTCAGTCTTTGGGAACCATGGTGAATGTGTTTTTCTTTTATAGAGGAAGAGAAAGCCAAATTGGAGGAGGCTAAAAGACGGCTATTAGTGGGGACACATAAACAGCATTTGTCCCCTGGTTGCCCCCAGACATCGCTGCCTGCTGGGTGTCTGGAACAATAAAATCCTGCAACCCAAAAGCTAGGCAGGGAAATCAAAGCCTGAAGTAGCAGCATCAGAAATGTACAGCTGGACACCAGCTACCTGAGAAGGCTAAAGCAGGTGCTTAGGAGCTCAGTTGTCATGGAAGCGTTTCCATCTGCTGTCTGTCTGTCAGCTTGCAGCTGGGGCTTCCTCTGCTTCCTGTTAACATCTCCAGTTGTGCTCAGTGATGAAAATATACTAGAATATTCTATACTTTGGGTTGTCTGAGAGCAGCTTTTCTCCACATTTGGTCGAAAAGCCAATTTAGAATCCAATTTTTTAAAAAAGTGTCCTTGATCTAGTGGCCAAGACAATATTCAAATGTTGGAAAGATGGCATTAGTGCCAGGAAATAGGATTTGTTGCCTGAACTGTCCTGCCAAAAAGGGTTTCTGCAGGACTCCGGAGGTAAGGAGTCCTCAGAGGCAACGCGCAGGGCTGCGAAGTCGGAAGATGGAGGGTCCAATCACGCCTCTCTTTGACTTTTACACAGCTTAGGTGCCTTCTTTGAGGCTTTCTGTCAAACATGAAAAACAATAGAGCCTTCTAGAAGTACTAGCTGCTCTAACGCTGTGATAATAGTGATTGCATATCGAGTCTTCAAATAGCGCTTTGTACCTGTGTCTCAATAATCTGACTAAGTCTGTAATGCCACCAGCCCTAGCTTAGTATGCTGGAAGCCACTGTGACATCTCCGCGTCCTTCCTGCTCTAAGGCATGACAAGGACCATTAGAACTGCCTGGGTGCTGCTCACCCTCCTCAGAACAAGCCTGTCCAAAGCTCAGGGGCACCTCCCCTGCCCTGGCACCTGCAGTCCCCTCCCCCGGGGAGTCCCTAGCACCCTTCCAAGCACCTCCCAGGGTACCCTTCTAGTTCCTCCAGGATGGGCGGGGCCGCCTGCTCCTCTGTGCCACCCATACGGTCTGTCCTGCCATCTCTGCCGCAGCCCTCTGGTGGATTTGCTCCACATGCTTGGCCCCTTATCCAGAGAACGCTTCTCCTCCTCCTCGTGCATCTGGGCTCAGCCCTGCCCACCGTGTCTGGAACCGGATGAGGCCTCCTGACTGGGACCATGTGCTGCGGCCTGCAGGTGTGTGCCCGCTGTCCTTGGCTATGCCAAGCGTGAAAAGTAAATGATCTCCATGTCCTCTCAAAGTCCTGAGGTGACAGAAAGTAATGCGACCTACAAAGTACAAACAAACAGTTCCGTGTTACAATGACAAAAGCTGACTCTGGCCTCTTCTACAAAGGCCAGTCATCTGGAAAGATAACACCCTGACAGGGAACACTGGCTCCACCAGATCCACAGGAGCCTGGAGGACAGAGCTTGGAAAATACCCAGGCACAGATGTGAGGCTCAGAATCCCCAGCCAAGGTCACCTGCCACAAACAGGCTCCCGGAGCAGACAAGTGCAGTGGGAGCTGCCTGACCTTCAGAGGCTCCCTGCATCTTTGTCCCATGAGTGTAGGGCTCAAGGCCTGGGAAGCAGCCACTGCCAACTTGTGGATATTGGGAGCCAAGGCAGGGACCCCCCTCTTCTTGTTGATAAGAGGAACTGGGAGCAAGAGAGAAGGAAGCGGTGTCTCCCACCACAGGGCATCTCCCCAGAGAGAGCAGCCTGCTAAATGGAGGAGGAGGA
>NDGN011378228.1:0-11654 GCA_002564285.1 Tympanoctomys barrerae
ATATATATATATATATATATATATATATATATATATATATATGTTTGAAACTGAATCTGAGTAGTTTGAAACACTGGATGGAGCTTATTTAGTGAGCTCTCTCATAAATGTCAGCACTCTGTAGCCATCAGGCCATCCTATTAGTTCCTGGATAATTATATTGCACTTTGCTTTTGTGTGTCATTCGGATAATAAAATAATCTCTGTTTTTCAGATGCAGAAGCATCCAGGTGTGGGTTATCTGGACACAATGAGAGTATAAGAAGATACCGAGTAGTTCTCACCCTTGCATAGCTCTCTGATGCGTTGAATTATTCATGATGCTTGCAATTATTTACATACAATTTAACAAAAAATGGGTGATCATTTATTCATGTGGGGCACCGGAAATACAAGACTGACAGGGACACATGACATTTTTCCTAAAAGAGCTCAGGAACTGGGGAGAGAAATAGAAACTTATTCACAATGAAATAGGGTTAAATATTCTGAAAAACAATTTCTGTAGGTCACAAAGAGCTGATTCTAAGGAGATTTAGAAAAGAAAGAAGTAATATAGTAGCAGAGACCTCAGAGATGAAAACATTCGGGGATGAACCTATCTGAGAAGGATCTAGTCTCCCCTGAGGTTCTCTGTTTGGTGTTGTAGCTTGTCCCTTGGACCTGGGGTCACCCTTCTCCAGGCCACTCTGTGCTGAGGGATTCTGCGCAGAGACAGGGCACTGACTGGCTTTCACTTTCTGCTACAGACTGGCTATAGCCAGTGGGGTCCCACAAGCAGACAGGAGAAAGGGACAAGAGCTCAGTAGGAAATCCTCATTCTCCTGTTTCCTTCCATGAGGGCGGGAATATTAGACATGGGCTGCAAGCAATCAGCCTCTGCTCCTGGATTCCTGCTGTTGCTTCCTCCTCACCCCTCACGTACTCAGATCTTTGCATTATCATTTGTCATTTCTCAGTACCCTGCGCACTTCTTTACAAAAACACACATTATTCAGCTTTACTACAGCATCATGTTTCTGCTGAGTTTTCTAATTTCTGTAGAGACTAGCACTGACAGACATATCTTGTTTTAGAAGTTTTGTTGATTTTTTTTAATGAGCACTTATCTGTTTGATTTCCTATGACACAATGCTATTGCACCTTCCTACTTTGGTTTGCTGCCTCACTGTCAGCTCTTCTTGGGCTTATTCTACTCCCTCTTCCAGAGCCTTAGTTCAAGAAGTCATCTTTGGGCACCTAGCATGGGTCCCAGTTTGTTTCTTTTAAGTTTACATGAATATATATATATATATATATATATATATATATATATATATCTCACAGGCTTGATATATGTATTATTATATAACACATATATTCTATCTATCTGTCTATCATCTATCATTTACCTATATTCATTTCCCATCACAAAGTGAATTCCTAGTCATGCATGGTACTATATATTAGTAATTCCAATACTCTAGGTGAATGAGGTAACAGGATCACAAATTCAAGCCCAGCCTGGGCAACTTAACAACCTGATTTTAAGAGTACATCTCAAAATAAATGGTAAAAATAAAAAAGGGCTGGGATATAGTTTGTGAGAATATCCTGGTCTGTCATTTTGTTCTGTCTGTCTGTCTGTCTGTCTGTCTGTCTGTCTGTCTCTCTCTCTCTCTCTCTCTCCCCCCTTCTTTCTCTTTTTTTCAATGTATTTGGTACAGAGTCTCATTGAAGATCAGACTCATAGTGATCCTCCTGTTTTCAGCTTCCCCAGAGCTGGGATTATAAGTGTGTGCTACCATGCCGCATCTTGGCGGCCCTCTCAGCATACCAGGGGACGGGGACGGCACAATATGTGGTTTCATGGATGGACCCCTGGTCCCTGTGCTTGCCTAAGCAAGTGCTTAGACCACTGAGCTATCTTGCTGGCCCTTGATTTTTGATTTTCACCATCACAAAAAAATGAATTCATCAAAGGAAGAACTCATGTTTCTTGCATTTTTATATAATAGTGGTTTATATGGCTGTCTTACTTATATAGTTAATTACTGAGACAAAATACCTGGCACCCAAAATTAAGGAAGGAAAGGTTTATAGCTCACAGTTTGTAGAGGTTTCAGTCCACAATCAGCTGACTCCAAAGCAGCATGGCACGTGGCACAGGAGCAACAGCTCAAGGTCACAGAAAACAGCAAGACGAGAAAGAGCAAGAAGAGGGGAGGGGGGTACCAAACTTTGTCTCTCACACTATCTCTGTGCCCTTGTTTTACACAGGCCTAGAATGTTCACAAAGTAAGGACCTTGGTTTCCTGCTGAAACACTTAGTTGAACTTCCAAATTTCTGAAGTTGATACGGTGTATCAACCATTACAATACCTTATTACACTGGTCAGATATAGTGAAGTGATTAAGTGCATCAATCAATAATCAATAATAATCTCACTTTTCCTTTGTTCACTTGATTAATTAAAATAATTGTGTGCTTCAGGTGTGAAAATTTGTATTAAAAGAATGATCCATTCAGAAGAAAACTTGCTCTAAGTCAGACTACCCTGATAAACAACCTCTAATTCTTTCTAGTGTGATAATGTGAATTTCATGATGAAGGTAAGTGTTTTTAATTCTTTGGTAATGTATTATACAGAAGTTTCCTTTCACAGTACTTCTTTTAAAAATCTGAACCATACTCTGTATTTTTACTTGCTAGTATTCATAGGATAGGTTTATGTCACCCATATGCATGTGTGTCATGGCTTTCACATGAGTAAATGTGTGTGGAGTTTGAAAAATTTAGCTCTTTGTTCTAGTCACTAAACATGTCGCTTAAACTGAAAAAAGACAACACCATAGGGCTAGACAAGTCCCACTCCTGTTCTAATCCATTTTAGAAAAGAACTACAGACTTAATTTAGTTAAGCATGAATTTGTGGTTGCATCTGTTTTGTCAAATTTGTTTGGGTCTGTGATGCAATTGTGTAACTGTGTGAGCCCTTTGGAATGCCTAAGAAACTTCCTGCTGAACTGCCCCTCTTCCATTATGCCAAGAGAAAAAGTACAGGCCTTTCATGCTTCTTTATCACATATATGTTAAGGAGGAAATGAGAGGTTGCAAAGTCTTGCCCTTAGCTTAATTTTCCATTCCTTCCTCTCTTCTATTGCATTTGTGGAAGGAAAATCTTCAGAAAAGAGACTGAATACTTGTATGGAAAACTTATGTGTCAAAGAACTAACAGTTATTGGTTCTAAGACCTCCTTGGATTCAACTTCAAAATTACTTTAGAAATGTCACCATCATGGTCCCTTGTTTTCTGTCTCTATCTCTGTGTTGGATTTTTAAGACAGGCAAGTGACACGGCTTCTAAGACTAGGATCTTTTGTAGTGGAAACGGTGGGTGAAAATGCCATCAATTTCCTGTTGCCTTGTTTTCAGGAACAAACTAGTCCGATGTTATTTATTCTTCGATTTTTCTGGGACATCACATTCAATTCTCAACTGCCCTGTTTTTGAAGAAAGATAAGACTTTCGTTTTGATTGAATTTTTCTTGAGATCAGTTATTGCCGAGTCCAGTTTATTAAAGGACTAACAGCGTCAGTTCTGAATTCTCTGAGGTCATACACAAGTTCATCTTTGAATTAAAGAAGTTTTTTTTGAACTGTGACTCTTGAGTTACACTTGTTTCCTATGCAAAGGGGAGAAGTAAGTGAGATGGAAAATGGGAAGTTTCTTCCTCTAGATTTTGTTTTTCATGTCTTTTCCTTATTTATGCACACTTGTTAATATAAATTCACTAGATTTTATACTACTTAAGGCTAATATTTGTTTTTTAAAATCAATGTTACTGATTTCCCCAGTTTTATCTAGAATGAATATTTTATAATGTGAAATTCTTAAAAATAATAATTTTTCCTTCATTATTTGGCTGAAAAGTGAGTCAAGAAGAGAGTGGGATTTGGTGGCAGACCAAGAGCAGGACGCTGCCTCGTTCCTCACCAAAGTGCTACAGTGTGGTAAGTGGCCAGTCCATGTGTCCATCTTTCTGGGGCAGTAACCCATGTTGTCAAATGCTGAAAAGACCAAAGCTGTGTAGGCTCACTCATACTCACGATGACTCAACCTTTGTACCTCACTGAGCAGCACACCTATGTGTGTCAGGGGGATTCCTATATCTGCCTATCAGCAACACAGACAGAGAGATTCCTGATGTGTATCGGTACATTCATGTGGATTATTTTCCTGCCAGTTGCCTCCTTCTCCTTCCCCTCCTGCCTCTCCCAACACATTTATCTACCACTAGAGGACTGCCCTCTAGCTTCTTGTCTTGTCACTTCTGTTTTGTGGTTGTTTTTAATTAGTTACTTTTTAGATTTCTTATATAGGAGAATTGCATGTGATTTTCAATTTCTGAGACTGGCTTATTCTGTTTAACATAGGCTCCCCTGTTCCATTCATTTTCTTGCAAATAATGTTATTCCATTCTTCTTTGTTTATAGATGACTTATTATTCTCTATTTTCTTTGTATGTTCATCTGTTGATGGGCATCTAGGCTATTTCTACAGTTTTGTTATTATGAGTTATGTCTCTATAAACTTGGGTAAGTGTGTAGCACTATCTTGTGCTGTCTTTTATTCTTTCAGAAATACATCAAGGAATGGTATATCTGAATCAAGTGGTGCCTCTATTTTTAGTTATAAAGCCACTAATTCTCCTAGGTGTTGTACAAGTGTACATATAGACCAGCAGTGCAGAAGGTTTCCTTTTTCCTAGCACCCATACTAGCAGTCATTCTTTTTGTATTTTTCGATGATAATGACTTTGACTGGGGTAAGATGAAATCTCAGTACTGTTTTGATTTGAATTTCCCTAATGGCTAAAGATGCTGAACATTCTTTTCTTATGTTTATTGGCAGTTTGTATTTTTTTTCATTTGAGAATTTGGCGTTCAATTCTTTCCTCTATTTTTTGATTGGCAGATTTTTTCTTTGCCAAACAGTGATCATTCCTTCTGCCTGCCTCAGTGGATGACTTTGCAGAGCATATGCTCACCATCTCCTGTATTTCTACCCACCAAGACTTATAGGGGTAGGTACATGTAAGGGCTGGCCGGGATTTTCTTATGCCTCTTCTCCAAGGTTTTCCTGGTGAATCAAAGAAATTGAAAATTTCAGTTTGTTTGTTTTTTTTTTCCATTTCTGAGGTGTTTAGTCTATGAGTTTCCTAGAAGAAGGATCTATGTTTCTTCCTCATAATTTTTCATACTATAGTGGTCCAGTGTAAGTCCTGTTCTTTCTCTGTTTGTTGACTGCATAAAGCCACAGTCATCCTTATGAGCTCACTTTGGTTTCTATTTCCAAAACCCAATGCATATAAGGATTTATATTACATGTGATCATTTTGCAGAATGTGTTAGTACAAACTAGAGGCATGCCTAGGTGTTGAAGTTGTTCTTGAGGTACAGAGCCACCTCATATACCTCCTCTTTTAAGTAGTAGAAGCACTATCATTAGTCAATTTTTTATTGATGATTCAACAAGGAATATGAATTCTGCTTTATTGATTATTTTGTTTCCCTTCTCCTGTAGGCTCTACCCAGCTATTCAGTGACCCAACTTTTAATTCTTTATATCATCTGTCAGACAGTTATTACCTGTACCTCTTGTGTTCTTTCATTTCCTAAAGAGTTCCCATTCCAACCCAAGACCTTTACACTTTTATATGTCTTGATGTCTGCTGATGTTTTCATGTTCTCTGATTCTGCTCACTTGGCCTGAAATCGCCCACCATCATCCCACATTCAAAAGTTTAAATGGAATTTTGTGACTATTTCTCAAGCTTGTCCTAGCCCCTTGTCCTAATACCTTAAACACTAATTTTCACTCTTGACTGCAGTCTATTTTGGTGACTTATTAGCTTTTTCTTTTAGCTTTACTCCAGGGGACATCAATTTCCAACCATCACAAGCACAGGTGCAACTTCTGCTCTTATAATTCCCACCCACACTCCCAACCCCACTCTATCTCCTGATAACACCATATTAAGTCACTAATGGCTGGAGTTTGAAAGATTGAATGTTAAAAGCATAATTAGAGACTTAAGGGAAACAAATTGTACCCATAAAATTTAGAATTAATTTCAAGAAAATAGGGCAATTGAAGCACCTCGTGCAATTTGAAATGACTTTTCTAAATGAGTGACTGTGCCAGAAATCAGCCCCCTCCTTATGTCCTCTGTTTTCTTCTTATTTCCTTCCAAGATTAAGGACAGGTCAGTGGGGGAGGTTTGCCAAACAGCAATGCGTGTTTTATGTCAGAATCTCTGTGGCAAAAAGCTAACCTTCCACTTTCTCTTTTAGTGGAAATGGAAAATGAAAAGAAATATGTGGATGAGACCAACCTTTGTCCTTGGATGAGCCTAAGAAATTTCAAGAACAGAACCAAAATCCTCAGAGAAGCAGTAGTCATGAGCCTGGGCTAATCCCTTCAGTCCATAATTTCTCATTTTTCTATGTCCGATGCTGCGGAACAATACAACAATCTGCACTCACACCCAGTTATGTTACATCCTCTCCATTACTGGCCTTTGCTCAAGTAACTCACCTATCCCAGCCCAAGCCTCCTCCTAGATGCATCTCTAGTGCTGGTGCTTACACATTGTAGAAGGCTTCACTGATCACCATAGCATCTGCTTCCCCCTACGTTAAGTCCTACACCACTCAGAGACTTACCAAACATTAACAGGAGCAGATTCACAACAGTGTGCCATCTATTGTTGAGAGAGAGAGAGAGAGAGAGAGAGAGAGAGAGAGAGAGAGAGAGAGAGAATAACACATGACTCTTACTTTTTCGGGCTCATAGTCTAGCCATGAGACGCAGCAGAGAGAGGGAACTGTGGATAGGGTCACAGTTGGGGTTTGCCATGCACTGTGCTGTCTCCTCCTAGCTCTGCAATGACGAAGAGGTCATGTTAACCTTCGCACCCTTGAAATGATAAAATTAACTGATCAGTATGGTAGAAGGGCATATTAAATGATAATATAAAAGTACATAATAAAGGTCTGGCCTATCAATGGTGCTAAATAATCATTTCCTAAAGTTGGTGTTCAAGTTGAAAATGATGAAAGTCACTCACTATTTAAGGCTATTAGCACCTCAGGGTTGGCCTCTTTTAACAATAGCACTGATTATTCTTGAAAGCGCAGGAAAAGAGATATTGGACAGATCAGCATCAGTTTAAAGGCTATGGCTGTGCATGATAACCTGGATGTATTTGTTGTTATTGTTAAAAAAAATTAGGACAGGTCCAGCGAGATAGCTCCACAGACTCTGTGCCTGTTTAGGCAAGCACAGGAGCCGCGTTCAGTCCCCAGCACCACACATAGCTCCCACCTGGAGATCCAGCATGGTAGTGCATGCCTATAATCCCAGTGCTTGAGAGGCTAAAAACTGGAGGATGACTACAAGTCTGAGCTGTGTAATGAGACTCTTTACCATGTACCAAATACATTAAAGAAGAAAAGAAAAGAAAAAAAAAAGGATAATAATTCCACAGGATCAGGTTGCTGGGGTTGGATGTCCAGTGAATCTCTGGAAAATGTGGGTAAGAGCACTGTGAATTCAGAGGACTACATGCATGGTTCTCTAATTACTTATACAAATTCCTGCTCTGCGGACTTAGGAATATTCCTCTAAAATGTCTTATTCCCTAGAGCCCCAGTTGGCTCTCATTTTATGTTACTGAAGCAAAAAAGAAATGTGGCAAAGAAAATATATAAAATTCAAATCTAAATATGATTTAAAACAAGGAAAAGAGATCCTGGAATAGTCCCTGTCACTGAGGTGTGAAGTAATTTGGTACATCTTGGGGCTGATTCATAATTTTGTATGAATTTGATGAGAAAAGTAAAATGATTGCATGACACCTGCTTTGTAGAGATAGGGAGAATTATTTAGTGTCTTCTTAGCCTGGTTCCAGAAGCCCAGGAGCTTAGGAGTTTATGTTCCTTATGTCTGGAAATAAATAGTATGTAACAGGCAAACACACAGAGAGCTAGGAAGTGGTTGCTTAAACAAGGGTCACTACCATGGCACATGAGTGTAATCCTACAGGTTCAGGCTGCTCCCTGCCAACACATGCAATTAGAATTCACTGTCCTGTGTCTCCCATAGGCCCTTTACAGGCCTTTCTGAGTTTGTACGGTCCTGAGCCCTAATGGATACAAAAACAAAAAGCGACAACATATTCTGAATTGCTATTCCACAACACTCACAAAGGGAATCCGAATTTCATATATAAAACAATAAGAATGTCCATTGCTTTTAATTACTGAGAGGACAAGAAATATCTGTAAGAGTTATATATCATCATCCAAATTAATTTAAATTTTATGGTTTATATTTTACCAGAGTATTCATAATTAAGAATTTAATACCTTTCCGTTTCACCAACTTAGATATCTACTTCTTAGGAGTGCACACAATGGTTTTGATTTTTAAATTGCTGAGTCATTTTAAGCAATACCTAGACCAAGATTATCTATGTGACCCACCAAGGTGTTTATCTTATTCTGAGTGGATTCAGAACTATCAGGTACGACTGTGAGGTCTTTGACTCTCCAGGAAAATTTCTTACTTGTCTCTGAAGAAAGTTCTCTCTGAGCTTGGCTGACTCTTTCCTTGTTCTCTCATGGAACATCTGCCTTTGTGGTGAAGCCCTGACAGGCCAGGACTCCTCGGCTTTCCTGGTGGTGGTGGTTTGGTAGTTGCTGTCACACCACAGGTGTAGGGAGCTCATTGCTTTTATCTATGGGACAACATCTTCCACCGCAAGTTCTTGGGGGGGGGTCTTTACCTTATGCCCTTCTGTGCAGACCTTGAAATTTTTATTTTTGTAGTTGCTATTGTTGTTTTTACTCAGCTTATCTCCTTCAAGGTAAAAGATCTCCAAATCTCTCTCTCTCTCTCTCTCTCTCTCACACACACACACACACACATACACACACATACAAAGACACACTCCATAAATAAACCCCAACATTATTAATAACAATTAGCTACATACTGGAAGACTTATCTGTCCACACTTACCATGTTCTGTTTTGTAACACTTGGTTGTAATGGGAGAAGAGACCCATATAAAGAAATAGAAACAACTGCAGAAGATGGTATAAATAAGGAGAGTTATTGTCCTAGGAGGAGAATAGAAGACTCTGCACATCAGAAGGTCTAAGGAGAAAAGGTGGTGTTGAAATTTGGTTCTAAATAAAGTATGTGTGCCCCTAAAGCTATTTCAATTTTAAATAAAAGAAATCTTCTAATCTATATATTTGTATTACCCTTTTTAATGTTCTAACATAATAGTTTGGACAAAGGTCTATGGCTATGGTAATACCTGTATATGATTTTGAAATGAAGAACCATACATGTTCTTCGGGCACCTGCTAAATTCTCCCTACTCACACACTGGACCATGAAAGGAGTAAGACTTTTTATTTTGCTGGAGCATCACTACCTTCCTCACTTCTTCTCTCACTAATCTGGAAGCATCAACAGTCTATACCCCCCAAAAATTCTTCTTTGTTCCTTGCAAGCATCATGATTTTGTTTCTACTCCTCAAACCTTGGCTTTGTGGCTTTTCCTTTTCCGAAGACTGTCCCACTCTGTCCCTGTGCCTCCAAGCGAGCACTACCTTCCAGGGAACACTGCACAGATTCCTTATCCAAGCTATATTCCTTTACACCCTAATTCAAATCCTCCCAAAGCTCCCCCAAGAATCTGTAGTTACTCCTCTGAAGCTGTGTCTGATGACCTCTTTGTCCTGATGTGGTGGTGTTCTCTGCATGAATCTTTGACTTTCCTCCACTCTCTCTTTCTTCTCTTCTCTTCCTCTTGCCCACCTTCAGAATGCCTACCTCCCTTTTTCCTAGGTCAGTTCCAAGCTCCTGCCCATAAAAGCAAGTCTGTCCTACATTTGTGGTGGGTAGAGAGCTAGTGCATGATGGGAAGTGGGAATAACAGCCTCTGGCTCACTGAATGAATCAGTTACTAACAAATATGTTGGCAGACACTGAGTAGTGTATTCCTGTGAAGGTAGCTGTTTCCCACAGTGACCAAAAGGCTGGATGCTCAGATTGGGTGCAAGGAAGCTGGCATAATGAGTCTAGATTTTGACAAAAACTTCAGATACCAGCATCTCTGTTCATAAAATCTGGATAAGTGATTTCAATACTGTATGCTTCTTTATTTGTAACCAAAAGTAGATGCAGTTACACAATGAAGATTGGACATCGCATACATAAATCTCAGAGCAGGTGTTCACTTGCGTTCAGCATAGGTGTGCTAAAGACCTCTTGGCACTCAGTAGCAGCTCTGCCTGCTCTCTCTGTTCCTATCCCAGGGAGAAGCCCATGTCCTCGTTGCTTGTCACCTCAGAGCCTCGCACTACTCCCTGTTTGGCACAGTCTGCTGAGGAGCCCTGCCTGTTTCATGAGCGGAGGATTTACGGGCCCCCACCTGCAGAAGGAGCGCTGCAGAGGCGGCCCCCCACGGCTCTGACACAGCGCCTCCAGCTCAGCCACCTCCTCACCTCACAGCTGGGGCCTTTCTTCTGTTCCCTGGCTGCTAACTAGACCAGTTAATGAAGAGGAAGCCTTAGCACCTTGTGTCTCTATTTTCATTTTCGTATTTCGTTTTGTTTTGCTTTGCGTTTGCACCTGAAAACAAACAGAGGGCCTTGGTTTTCTCCAGGCATTGTGGAATAAGTAGGATTTAATTGCTGCTGAAGGGCTGGTACAAAAGGTTATCCAACAATGTGAAATCTTATTTGGCACTGAGCTTTGAAGCTGAGAATTATGGATTGTGGAACAAGACACAAGCATCTGCTGCTGTCCCAGACCCGGGAATATAGAATTTACTGGAAACTGGGTTAGAGCTGATAGGACCTCTCAGAGAGGTCAGGAAGAAACTAACTAGCCATCCATAAACCTGTCGGAGCAGTTATTTGAAAGAAAAGGCTGAAGCTTCTCTTCCATGTTTCAAAAAACTTAAAAAAACCCACACAGACAGTTCTGCATTGACTTAGATGGGAAATGGACAGCAATTGAGAGCATCAAACTTAGAAATGATACTGAGCAAACCTGTCATTGCTCTGAGGAAAAACGATGAAATTGGTGGTCACAGCCTAGGCTGCAGGGATGGTAAATGAGGGAAGAATTTTTCTTTCATCCTTATCTAAAGTCACAAAAGAAATGCAAAGACTAGATAGCTGAGGAAAGCAGAGTCCTGACAGCTTCGATTTCAGACTTACCTGGAAGAGACCCAGCTGCAGTTTTTGCCACCTCAGGTTATGTCAGTCTCTCTTTCCCAGGTTTTTGATATCACCAACAAAAGAACTGGAAGTGAGGTTTGGAGTTGAACTGCACATGCAAAAGTTTATGGAAAGAAAAGTGTGCTCAGTGAAGACGTGGAAGGCTCAACCCCCAGACTTTTGGGACCTTGCGGCTTTCAGGTGAACCTAGATCATTAGATGTAGTGATAAGTGGGGTGAGCTTGGGCCCTGTGGGGAGTATGGTGGACAGCTTTCTCTCACACATTTAGGGTTCTGCACATGTTCCTTCCCATCTTTCTCTTTCTCTCTCTCCATATATATATATATATATATATATATATATATA
>NDGN011378231.1:0-11279 GCA_002564285.1 Tympanoctomys barrerae
GAATATGAAATTTAGCATCTTAACACCGTTATAATACTAGAGTTGACAGGTTAAAATATTCCATGCAAGCAGATTTTATCTGTAGTTGATTGTTCTAATTTTCTTTGCCAACAATGTCAAATCATTAACTATTTTCAATTTTCCCCAAATGATCCCCTAGTCACAAGCTTCTTGCATTACCATATTACTCCTGATGATTTATTTCTAATCATATTGAGAGTACATATTCAGTTTGATCGCTGAATTACATTAATGTAACTAACAAACTGATGCAATTTAAAATATTGATTGCCATAGCATTCTATTTTCATGAGTATGTTCCATAATTCCATTAATTTTAGGTGTGTGATTAAATTGTTTGATTTGATCCAGAAATTTTATTTTACTAATGAGAGAAAACTGAGCTCATTAGAAATTCACATTTGAAGCTGAGACTTGGCCTGGCCGGCTGCGGCGCCAGGACTGTGCCTGGGGCGGGGCGGCCTGGGCGAGACATTGCCCCATGCTGCGGGGACAGCACCCCACCCTGCGGGACAGCACCCTGGGAGGCTCCTCGCCCCTCTCCAGGAGGTGACAGGTAATGTGTTCCAGGCCGGCCTCGGTCTTGCCATTTTCGTATAAACTTTATCTCTGGAAATTTTTTAAAAAGTGAATATTGAAAAAAAAATAATTTACTACACAGGTCGGTTGAGCAGCTCTGGCACAGGCAGGCAGGAAAATCCTACTTCTGCGGGACCACAGCTGGAGGGGAGAAACACCCCTAGATGGCACGGGCTGGAGGCAGATGTGCTGAGTGAGCACTCCCCAGGGGTGCGGGCCTCCTGACACACAGGCGTGTGCACAAGTGTATCCTTGCACCCAGGACAAACCCTCACGAGAGAGAAAACACACAGCATTTCCATGTATGAGCCAGATGTGTTCCGCGCTGCCCATCACATAAGGCCTGCCCAGTGCAGCTCCTGGAAGCCGGAATCCTGTCTCCTTTCCTGCCCCAGGAGTGGCACCACTCCAGCCCTGGGACAGTTACCCACGAAGTGTCCTTTAGCTTGCTTTCTCTTCCCAGAACCTCAGAGTGTTTTGAAGTGAACACGTTTGTACTTGCCTTCTTCAGTGGTCATAGATGGATGTGTGTGGAGAGTCAGATTAGTGCCAGGACTCAAAGCCCATGTGTAAAATGGAGTCACACTCGCACATAAACTGCACCACCTTCAGTGCATGCTATCTTAGCCCGAGATCACGCGTCCAGCCTAACGCGTGTAACGGTGTGCCGGTGCTTGCCATTGTATTACTTAGGAAATGGCGACAAGGAAGAAAACATCTGTTCATGTTCAGTTGATATAACTTTAAAAAATATTTCTGTCTGTGATGGTTGAATCCACAGAAGTGGCATCTCTGGGGTCTAGGGCCTTGCACGTGCAGCCCTACACCCCAGGAGGCTGCTAGCTGGGTCCTTCATGTCTGAGGTGCCTCAGGTGGGTGTCGGAGACTGTTAGCCCTAGTTTCGAATCCTCTTCTGCAACCAGTTCAGAAGGGCTGTTCATTCGGTGTGAGGCGGGGAGCCGAGTGCTGCTCCTCCCTGCCCAACTCGCTGGGTCTGCAGACCACCCTGGTGCCCCTACCCCCCGCTGCCCTCCCAGTTCTGAGCTGCCGTGGTAGACTCAGGCCTGCCATGTGCAATTCAGCTCTTCCAGTGGTACAGCGTATTGTGCTACACAAGCAAATCATGACTGAGAAGGAAACTTAAGCTCTTTTTATGAAATCAATAATAACTAAAAAAAAAAAAAANAAAATGATTTGTTGCAAATTGTGATGATCCATCCACTCCTATAAGTAAAGAGATAACTGAATTATTAGTTTCTTCAAAAACCAAACCATGATATGCTACATAAATTATGTCAGTTCAATATGAGCTAAGTTTATCCAGCTAATAATTAAGAGTTACCGACAGTGACTTGGGGAAATCTAATTTCAGTAACCTGACTTTCGTAGGGGCAGCCTTTGGCACTTGGAGCAATTTCTCCCAACTGATCTCTATGTTGGAGAAAAGCACTAAAAAGGTGTGGCAGGGCCCATCTGCAGGCGCTGGGAGCGTGTGTGGGCTCAGCTGCGCGGCCCGAGCCTGCGGGCCTCCGTAGTGCACAGGAGCCACCTGTGTGGCCCAGCCAGCGTCACACTTCACCGCTTGCCTCCATGGTAGGTCTTCAGTAAGAAATGATTTGAAGACAGAGTTCATCAAACTTTCCTGTGATTCCCAAGGAACATATTTTATAATCCAGGAAATAGACTGAAGTCCCATGTGTCTGAGCACAACTTTTATTGGAAATTATTCCTTAAACTTTATTGCCATGGATAGGGTGAGTCATTTTGACTTTGAAATGCAACAGTGAAGCTCAGAAATGGTGTTCCCCAGTTGTGTCAGGCCTTCTGAGTCTAAGTATTAATACTGGATCAATATTTATTAGCCAGTAGTTCATAGGTATAAGACAAATGTAGAGGACCCCTTATAAATCCCTTCAGCAGCCCTCACTGTGTCCAGGCCTGAGCGTGCGGCTACGGCTCCCAGAACTGCTCGGCCTTGGCTGTCGACCCCGGATGTCTTCAAGCCAACGTGAGATTGCTCCAAAATGCGCTTTCCAAATGCTGCCCATCAGGGGCTTATCCAGCTAGCTTTGAGCATGGATTACTGAGGATTCTTGCCCTCCTTAGCAGTGTACCACTCTCCTGCAGTACGAAACCTGAGTTCTGCTGGGCCTGGAGGCCTTTTCTGAAATGCTTTAGAAAACTTCCCCAAGGATTTGAACTTTCATGAGCAGGTTTCTCTGGGGCTTCTGGGAGGCGTGGCATGTGTGCTTATGCTGCTCATTTGGCTAAGACTGAAGGCAAATCAGGAATCAGCTGGCGTTTGCTGTGACCCTCCTGGTTGTATTTAGGGACAGTGCAGGAACTGAGGCCTATGTTTAGATGGGGCTTTGTCATGGAACTCATTTGGTTTATGAGGGACTCGGTGGTAGGTTCACGTTGTGACTTCCCCCAGAATCTTGGAAGGTGCTGTTCCTCCCTTACAGCAAAGGCTCAAGGTGGGGTGGCCTGTTTATTTCTTAACAGAAATGCCATTTCTGAGACTGGGCGTGGTGGACACGCTTGTAATCCCAGCTGTTGGAAGGCTGTAAACAGGCAGATCACTAGAGTCTGATCTAGTAGCGAGACCATGAACACTCTGTGAACCCTTCCCTAAACATACACACACACACACACACGCACTCATGCACAAGAAATGCCATTTCTGACCCTCAAATTTGACTTCAGTAAGCCCACTTTCTGCTTGTACACATTAGTTGTTTCAGTCTCTGACTTAATAAATGGAGTTCTATCAGTGATTGAGATAACGCTTCACATATTTTTAGAAGTAGTTTTGTTCAGCTATGTAAATGGTATGTAGGTGTCTACATTTGTTAGAAGAGTTTTAAAAATGGGCTTTTTTTGTTTCCTGTGAAGTCCTGGGTTGATGTGAATTTTGACAGCAGAGCGATTATTTCGTATGTGCGTGGCAATTGCTTGCCACGGGTTCCTGAGGCAGCGTGGCATTCAGGGCTGCCACCGGCTACTTTGAGCAGGAGTGCCCGGTTCCCCAGGGTACACCCAAAGGGTCTGAGCATTTATTCTTCATTTTTATCTTTCATCATCAATGGACTAACACACGCAGAATAAATCAGAAAGCTTTTCTGGAGTCATCTATGGAAGTGCTATATGTAGATTAGAATGAGATTTAAAGCTTTTGAGAAAGCAGGCCTTGTGTGGGGAGCAGACAGAACCCCAAATAGGAAGCAGAAAAGTCTCTCAAACTGAAAACTGCTCACCTGTGAAATCCTCACAGCGACCTGCTGGTGGCCCTCTGTTGGGCGGGTCCCGGGCAGACAGCAGGGAGCCAGCTGATTTGCCCTCGTCCTAGCACCCAGAGGGGCCAGCGGCACAGAGGGAAGGACTTGGCTGTCCTCTTAGAGACCAGCACACCTGCCCAGCTGTGAGGAACATCTGACGTGGAATTCAAAGATGCAGACGACAGCCCAGGGCGAGCTGTCACCCCTTTGCTTCTGCTCCACGAGAACTCTTTTCTATTCTCTCTGTATTTATTAATAAGCAGCATGGTGCACCTGCCTGGCTGGCCCCGAAGCCTGCTGTGGGAAGCTGAGTCAGGAAATGCAGTCAGTTCATTAGGGAAAAATTCTCTGAATTGAGACAGCTGTGTGTTGAGAGGAAAAAAATTGTAGTATTCTAGTTTTCTGCAAAAGTTAATGTTTTAAGCCACATTCTTAAAATAATTTGGGCATTGGAAAGGCACTAAAAGTCTTAGAGGAAGCAAGGAAATGAAAGAATATAAATCTTCCCTTTCTTTTGTAACTCGGTGAGTGGATAGAAATTCTTGCATCTTAAAAACAACGTGTCTGGGTACTAGCCCCCGGGTATGCGGGAGTAAGGACAGGAGCCATGTCCCCTGAGCCCTTGAGTTCATTCTGGAGGGTGCAAGGCTCAGTCGCCTCTTTGCTTCGAGGTCAGGATTTATGGTACCTTCCCTATGAGGGCAGGGTGCTGAGGTTCTGTCCACACGCCCCAGGCCCAGTGTAGGGCATCTTCAGACACGGCATTCCTCCAGAGCAGAAATGGCCAGATGTCAATGATGTCATATGATTTAATGTGATATATAATTTTTAATATATGCATTTTAGTAGTTTTAATGATGGAAATTACAGAGGGCCAATATTTAAAGTGGTGCCTGATAAATCGATATTCCCATTTAGTGATAGTTCTTTGGCATCTTACTTAAGATTAATTTGAAACTCAGTACATTGGGGCCTTCATGACATCCTGGGCATGGGAAGAGAACAAGGTAACCAGGCCGTGGCTACGGGTTGCGCCCAGCGGCCCAGGCTCTCTGTGGGGATGCTCCTCAGCCACGCCGTCCCGCCGTCCCGCATCTCTGCCCCTGGGGATGCCAGCTGGGGGTGCAGGAGCGGTGCCCTTCCCTGGCTGGGCAGGGAGAAGCAGGGCTCGGGGCACAAATTCTGCCTCCTGTCGTACAGGTGAGGTGGCTCTCCAGTGCCCTGTGACCCAGGACGAAGGGTCTTAAAACGATCCTGTGAATCATTTCCTCTCTGCAAGCACTTCTGCGGGGCGTTAACTCCGCTTCTTCACGCGTTGCGTTGTTACACTGGTGGCGGCAGGACGCACGCTCTGTTAGGCCTTTTAATTGCCTCAGAGCAAATATATTATTACATAAATGGTGAGAGTTTCTGGTTGGATGAGTCTCATTAACTGACTGGACCCTAAACAGCCATCAAATTATCTATGCAATAGGGAATTACGCCCACGCATTTTTCTCCAACTCCATTAAATACATATTTATGTATACATTTCCTTAAATCCTATTAAAATATGTGTGTATTTGTGCATGCGATGTGAGTTGTTAAAGACAGTTTTCAAATAACATCAAACATGTATCAAGTGACAGTATTAGTAAAACAAAAACATCTGCTTTATTTAGTTTACCACGAGATTTTGAAAGTATAATCATCTTATTAGTGGCTATAAGATAAATTGCTAAAAGAAAAACACAAAGAAACATTTTCCATCACAAAAGAAAAAAATAAATTGACAACATTTTAATTTGATACATTAATTCTAATTTTATAAGCTACATAATTTCATATAAATTATAAATCTAAAAACCACTAAATAAAACTGAGCAGGAAATATTTCTAAGAATCAACAATTGGAATCTCATCTTTTTTTTTGAAAAGTTTCTGCAAATCAAAAGAAATCACCAACAGAGTAAAGAGAAACCCCATGAATTGGGAAAAATTACAGTAGACTGTCCTTTAGAGGACTTCTATCTAGAACATATAAAGCATTTTTTAAAAAATCATACTTCCAAAGTACAAATACCCAATCCAAAAATGGGCATCTGAGATGTATACACGTTTCACAAATGAAGAGATACAAAAAGCAAACAAATATATGAAAAAATGTTGAACAGGGGCCTGGGGAGATAGCTCAGTAGAATAAGCACTTGCCTGGCAAGTGCAGGGTCCTGAGTTCTATCTCTGGTATCACACACACATGCAAAAAAATAAAATAAGAAAAAGAAAAAAGAAAGAAAGAAAAAATGTTCAACATCATTGGTCACTCAAGAGATACAAATTAGAGCAATGCTGAAATGCCACCTTATGAGAGAAAAAGTGGTTATCATGAAGAAGCCAACCAGTAGGCAGTGCTGGAGGGGCTGGAGGGAGAAAGGATCCCTTCTCCAGTGCTGGTGGGAGTGCAGGCTGGTGCGACCACTACGGAGATCAGTGTGGAGACTCCTTAAAAACCTAGCATCGGAGGTCCTGTCCAGGCCAGTGATCAGCTCCTGGATACTTTCCCTGCAGAACTGAAGTCATCATAGCGCAACAAGATATGTGCACTTGTGTTTATAGCAGCAGGTTTTGTCACAGCGAAATCTTGGAAACGATACAAATTCCCATCAACTGAAGAATGGATGAAAAAGTGATGTATTTTCTCACATGGATTATTATTCAACTATCAAAAAGATAAACTTGAGGCATTTGTAGATGAATGGATGCAACTAGGTTTTACACTGGGAAGGGAAATAAATTACAAGCCAGACATTGTATTAACTCACTAGTGAGAAAGACTGAAAGAGAAATGAAAACCTAGAAGGTAACCAGATACTGTGAAAGGGAAGGAAACTGCTCAGTGGGAGGGAACAGCTGGGATGTGGACAAGGACAAATGAAGGAAGGAAGAAAGACAGATTTAGGCATTTCCGCAGGATAGTTGGGATAATTGTACTATTGATTTCTGTGGGTCTTTCAAAAGGGGCAGTTAATGCTTAATTTTTTTCCTTTTCTTCTTCTTTTTTCTTTTTGGATTTCTTACAACTTTTTGGCATTGTTTTGTTTTGCTTTTTCTGTTAAGGAATCTTGCATGTTTATATCTGGTGATACAAACAACTAATGTGAAGGTAGCATTAAGTAATACAGCAACCATTACTGGATTCCTATTACTTTGTTTAGTGAAATTTTGTGTCATTTCTAATATTCTTTCTTTCACTATTTTGTATTCTTTAAAAAATCAAATTAATTAATTAATAAAAATCTCTTCTAATTAACCACATGGTATACAGGTGGGTTGGTCTTCCTAAGTTATTTAACATTTACATTCCAGTTTCTCAAAATTTTGTGGTGTGATTAGTGAAGCCCTGAGGTTTTATGTTAATAAAGGTTCTGAAGGACTCACTGCCCTTGCTCATGATGGCTTGCATAACAGCTCTCCCTGCTTGGTCACTCACACCCCATGTGCTACGTGCATGTGACTTTACTTAATGGTCACAATAGTGTCCCATGAGAGACGTTATTACAACTCCATGTAGAGAAGCAAAATGACAGAAAGGCCAAGCATTGGTTAAGGCTTAGGGACCAGCTGAATGGCTGAACTTGGAGGTTATAACAATTTATTATACATTTCCAAATAATTAGAAGGGACTGTTTCCCAACACATAAGTGATTAATGGAGAGGGAACCCTAATTATTTGCATTCAATCATTAGGCCTTATTTACATATATTAAACTATTACACAGTGTCCTACAAACATGTACCTTTATTTTGTGTCAGTGAAGTTTTAGGAAGTGCACCCAGCGTTCCATGGCGCTGCTCAGCAGGGCGGCTGCCCTCCACAGCACGTGCCTGGCCAATGTGGAGGTGCGCTGAAAGGCGGGGACAGGACAAGGACCTACAAGTCTCAAACGGAAAAAGGAACCGAGTGATGTGTTTCATTGCTAATATTTCATTATGTGTGGAAGTAACAAACAGCTTTCATTCTTTAAGTTTCCTTATCAAATTCAATTTGGCATATGTTTTCTAGTTTTTTCAAATATTGCCACTGGAAAACATGAAACTAAATCTGGAATTTGCATTTCACTTCCATTGCAGAGTACAAATTGTCATTTTAGTTTGGCTCAAGAGACAGGTCCCTTAATGCCTCTTACTTAAGGATGAAACCATGAGATTCTCATTAGTGCCTGGTGGCGGTCTGCCGGGACTCCCTTATGCACGTTTACATTCCCTTATTGATGTATTCGTAGCTTGCAAGTGATGCCTGGAGGTTACACTAGCACTCTACAGCCTGAAATGATGAGTATTTGGCAGGCAGCGTTGAAGACAATTGCTTCCTGTCAGAGCAACCCATTAGTAGCACTTGGTTTCTGGGACTCTTACCTGACTCACTGCAGTATGAGACGCCCAGCAGGACAGCAAGCCACACCGCGGGTGCACCTGGCGGCCTCTCACCCATCCGATGGAGCGGCGTTTCCCTGCTCTGCCACCGACTGCCCTGCCCTGCATATGTGCTCTGACCAGCGGCCCATCGACTGCACCGTCCAGACAGTGAGCAGAGGGCACGTCTCCCCACTGAGCTGTGAGTGTGGGATACAGCTTCCTGCACAGGAAAGAAGACTGATACAGATGCCTGCTATTCATATCTGTAGATTAAATATGCACATTTAGTCTATTTTCATATTGCACTTTAAGAATATATTCCCTAATTTATACAGGTGGTACTTTTTATTCCTAAAGAGCCTGTTCTGTGAATTCAGTTCCCATCAAAACATGCATGTGTCACAAATAGACGGGAAGATCATCCCAAATAGGGAACCCACCCCCCCACTGCTCATGAGGACCAGTGGTGGCCAGTGGTGGCCAGTGGCGGCCAGCTGTCCGCCTCTCTCTAAGACTGAGGCGGAAATGTCTTTGGAAGATGCCTGCTGGAGAGGGACAGCCACGCCTCCCCCCAGACATGAGGACATTCCCCTCTGTCTCTTGCTCCTGTGCAGTGGTTTCTACCCCAGCCCCTAATCACTCAGCGCGGGTGTTCAGAAACATGGCTGGGGAATGCTGGAGTCCACCTTACGGAGAGGTCTGGAGAGAGCTGCCGAATCACAGAGGCACTATCACTTTAATATATGACTCTTAGACTGGAGAATATGAAGGATGAGCCCGAGCCGCTGAGCAAATTTATGTTTCGGTACCTCTTGCTGTCCAGCCTCTCGCCGAGAGGCACAGCAGAGGGCAAGTCAGCTTTCAAAGCAAAGTGCTGTTAAAAGGTGAAACCACTTGACCAGAGACAGATTGCTGCCTGCGTGCTACTTAGTTTCCAGTGAAATCACTAGCGTCTCCTCTGGTAGGACAAGTGGCCAGGAGCACATTAAGTTGTGCTACTAAAAGCCTTTTTCTATCACAAGGGATCAAAGAGAGTGTGCTTTATTTACAATGTCAATTATCTGAGCATGCAGGAGAAAGCGTTCTCAAATAATTAAGCCCCATAAGTGACGAGCGGTTTTGCACCGCCCGTCCACTTTGCGTCCGCATCTCCAGAGCTGAGGAAGTGGTCCTGTAATCCACAAGGGGTCTCGGGGTGGGTAGTGCACAGAGGGACGCGGCCCTGGCTAGCGCAAGTCAGGTGTGGATGTGCCCCTCCCGCACAGCGAGAACCTTCACTGGAGGGGAGTGTCCCCCTAGGACATCGGGCCACGTGAGCATCGCTGACAAGGTTTCCACTGGGGAGCTGTCCACGGCCGGGACTACAGACGTGGAGACGGGATTTACAGTCTGCTGTCTGGGAAATATTTCCTTGGCAATCCTGCCTAAGTGTCGGCTTTATTAAAGCGAAAGGGGCCTTAGAGGTTTTGTACTTCTTCTCGTGGAGGGTTTTAAAAATATATCCATCCTTTTAATATTAATGTTAATAGTGAATTTTTTTTCAAAATAGGCAAACTCCAAAATTTAATTTGAAGCTACTATAGAGGAAGAAAGCCTGTATGCCTGCCACAGAGGAAACATGAGCTTGTGGTGGGACAGCCTCAAGGCAAAATGCTGCTTCTCCCAAATTTCCAAGCATGAAAATCATTTAAATGCAACTCTTTTATTTTTGGGTACTAGTTTAGCTATTACTTTTATATTATTATATCATAATTTATATTATTATTAAAATAGAACTAATATTTAATTGGGTGATCTAGTTGATTATTAAATAACAAGACCATAAGTAACTTCATTCCTTGCAAGATCTGAATTCATAGAACTTGCTCTTTGGGAATGAAAAATACCACTTTTTAAATTAGAGAATATAATCTTAAAGTGCAATATGTAAATTGATTAAATGCGCTGTGCACACGAATAGCATGCGTCTGTCTCAGTCGGCTGTTCTGTGCCGGGCTTCGTACCACACACTCGCAGCTGAGTGGGGAGAAGTGAGCTCGGGCTGCCGAGTAGACACACACACGTGTGCGTGGAGATGTGTACCGCTCTACAGTATGTCTGCATACGTAAAGGTGGATATTTATTGTCCTGCTTGACACAGAATTTTGAAGCCCAGGACGGCAGGTCAGCAATGTTAGTGTCCCTCGGGAGTCTCTGGTCTCCTAGGTTCCCTTGATTCAGGCTGCGCTGGCCTCAGCTTGGCACCAGCGCAGGCTAACAGCTCATCTACATGACGTGCGTTTGATTTTTCAGATACTAATCAGTCCCCGGTGAGGAGGAGGGCTGAGGGAGCGATGCCCCCAGGACCATGGTCACATGTAGCCTGGCAGTGAGCCACGCCAAGCTGTGGCTGTTCCTCGGGCAGAGGTGGGTGAGGTGCGCTGGGTTTGGGGGAGGCTGTCTGGCTTTGTGGCTAAGAAAGGGTACACAGCAAGGATGAAAAGCTGGGGAGGATTGTGTCATCTACCATCATGGCCAACGTAAGGTTCTCAAGTCCTAGTCTGTGTTTTCCATGAATTTGCTATAAAAAATATATTGTTCTGCAATTAAAAAAGTAAAGTATGTGGTAACTGGCATATTTTAGGACAAGTCTATACAGAGTGCATAAGTACACAAAATGACACTTAAGTTCTTTTTGCCCTTTTTTTCACTATTAACTATGTCTTCATTGTATACCTCATCAAATAATGAATGCCCACTAAAATCACCTGCAGAATTTTGGTGTCCAACAGCAGTATGCATGTTCATAACAAAGAGCAGGGGAGATCCGCGTATCCTCCTAACATGATCCTGGTCAGCCACCACCATCGCCCTGTGACCATCAAGGTCACCGTCACCTTCACAACAGACACTGTGTGCTGCTGATACATATGATGGTTATATACGTAACAAATGCTATGTGGTAATGATATATCTGAATATATATATATATGTATATGTATATATATATATATATATATATATATA
>NDGN011378240.1:0-14147 GCA_002564285.1 Tympanoctomys barrerae
TGTATGCCAGGTCTGAGCTGTGCCTGGAGGGGGCAAGGTACAGTAGGGGAGAGAGGAATTCCTGCTAGGCGGGCAGGATTGGGGAGGTGCTGAGGTGTGGTGGTGGGGCGTTCGAAGGGGATGGGAGAGGGTCCGGCCTGCGCTGCGCCTGGGCTGGGAGTACTCCCACCGGCGCAGGGTAGCAGGGAGCTCTCCGCACACTCACCACTCCTGGGCTGGAATTGGGACTGAGGTTTCCTGGAACGCGGCAGAAACTCCTACTCAGAGGGCGGGGTCGGGGAGGAGCAGCAGAATGGTGGGGGGCGTCCGAAGGGGATGGGACAGGGTCCAGCCCACGCTGCACCTCGGCTGGGAGTACTCCCACCAGCGCAGGGTAGCAGGGAGCTCTCCGCAGACTCACCAGTCCTGGGTTGGAATTGGGACTCTGAAAAGGTAATTCTTGCATGAAACTGGAGGTAGAAAAAGCTATGGATCCAGCCAAGAATTTAAATATAAGAATAATAAAGGTCCAAAAGGATTAATTTTGCAAAGTCTTCCGTTTCATAATCCCAGGGTCAGAAACCTGGGTGTGAAGCATGCTGATTGGGTTATTGGGGCTGAAGCATTGGTGTCGAAACATCTTGAATCCCTACATTCTCCTAAATTCTTTGGGCCTGCAAACTGACCCACTTTCCTTGGTCAAGGCTAGTGCTCCTGCTTTGTCTGAAAATGAGGTAAAAGTCCTTATTCTCTTGAGCAAACTCCCCTCCCTCCCACACACCTCTATGAGCTATGTCCCAATCATGTTTTCTAAGAAAATAACTGGAAATGAGACTCAATATATTCCAGTCAAGGAATGGACAGCACCTACCAAGGAAGAAAAAGATCTACATTTCGAAATTGTGAAAGTGTCATGGACACAGACAAACAGAAGGTAGCTGTGATAGCTAAAGAGGGCTGTCAATTTGATTGACTTCAGTCCTGCCCAGAGGATTAGTAACACACACTTTTTAATGCATCTGAATGTGTCATGATTTGACTCTGGGGTCTACATGGAGTCTCTTACCCATTTCCTCTCTGGCTCTGTTTCCCCTGCTTGGTGTCCCAGGAAGGATAATCTAAGCAGCTTTGCTCCACCATACTTTCCTACCATGATGTTTCTGCCGTGAGGCCAGCCAATGATGATCCTATTTCCTACAAAGCATGAGCCAATTAAACAGCTCCCAGTTTAAATTATGGATGTCAGTCATTGAGCTCCCTTAATGAGAAAGCTGACTGATACAGAAAAAGTATATACAAGACCAGATTCTGAGGATACTGGGCTAAGTTTGTAGAACGTAAAGATGGAAAAAGAAAAGTTTGTTAATATGGAAGCATTCTACCATTATACAAGAGCTAATGTTCCATCAAACGACCTTGGAAGATAAATTTAATATGCTTCTGAGGTAGAATTGGAAGCCTTATGGAAGTTATGGCCCATCATGAGCTACACTAATGAGAGTTTCCTGGTAGAAAAAGAGATAACTTCTAAAACTCTTAGAGAAGGAGGGCATGCTAATTGAATATATGTTATAGTGGAAATCCCACTAAACTCATTTGTAAGAGGCCAAAGGATAATTTCCCAAAATGATCAGGAATCTGCAAGGAAGAAGAGGGCCAGCATCACCAAGAAGCCCAGTAGTGACTATACTGTGTAGGCCCAAGACAAGAAGAGTTCTATAGAGCTATGCTCCCTTTTAACAGTGGGGAATGCAAGCTGAAACAAGTGTGGAGGTTGAAAGCAATCATTCTAAGGAGCAACAAAATTGAAATGGCAACTGTGACTACATCTAATACTTCTTAACATGTTTGCTTTTTACCTTCTCTAAATGAATAATGGAGGCTCAGATCTGAAGTCTACCATATGACAAGGTAGCATGGAATAGTGAGCCAAGTCATAGTCCCAACTGCAGCTTCTAAACTGGTGATGGTCTCTTTGTTAAAGCAGATTAATAAACCTTAGATACATCATATATTGCAACTGATTACATGAATATATTATCTTATAATTATAAAAGAAAATTGGGAAAAGTATACATTCACTGGAGGTGAACAGGAAAATATGTAATCATCCTTAGGTTTATATTAACTTCCCTACTCCTGTCATAATGTAGTACAAAAGACCTGACACACAAGGACATTCTACAGGAATTTTGTTGGTATTTTATGGTGATGGTATGTTAGACTGAATGTTGACAAGTGGCAAGGATGCTGGATATCCTAGTATGAAATATAATGTGTGAGTGCTGGAGATTCAGAAATTAGCCTCAGCATTGAAGATCTTCTGGAGATAGTGATCTGAGACAAGTATAACTTCCAATCCAATATATAAGCCAAACTACTACATCACACAAACGTCATCTGTAAAGAGGAAGAAGTGAGTTGCCAGAGGCTTGCATGGGCAGTGTAGAGAACATATTCCACATTTAGAGCTTATGTTATCTGTTCACTGGACCACTGGCAAATAGGTACTATGATAAGAGAAGTCTATGTGAAGGGCAAAAATTTCATGTCAATTTTATAATAAACCCCTGTGAAAATAAAACACAGATGCTTGGGAACCGAAACAAAGTCAGCCAATTTTCAAATGAGAATTATATAACTCTTGGGTTATAATTTCTAGCTTGCTTCTAGACCACAACACATATTAACAAAGCAGCTGATGGCAGAAAGTGACAGTTTGTTAATAAATTTGATTGTGGTCATCACATCATACCGCATTCCTCTATCAAATTGTATTTTGCACTTCAAATATAGATGATTTGTCAGTAGTACCTTAGTGTACTGGTTGATATATTTTGTAAGCATGGGAAGTTGAAAATCTTAAACAACTCATCAGGGGGCTGGGTCCTCACTTTGTAAACATCCTGAGCCTGGGCAAGAGGAGAAAACTAACAGTGTGGGTGTAGAAGACCGGCTCTAAGGTGGAGAGCCTGCATAAGATACAATGGAGGAGAAGAGGCTCTCTCCCCCCTTTGCCCTCGTTGCTTTGTTATCTTTGTTATCTGTGGTCTTGAAGTGTTGCCTCTGTGCCTTGACACCCTGCCTTGGAGCCAGATGTTTGAAACCTTCACAAACTGTGAGCTAAATAAACCTTCCCTTCCTTAATTCTGGGCATCAAGTATTTTGTCTCAGCAAGGAAAGAAAAGTAAAAATTTTGGTGATTGGTACTGGCTTACCATTAAAGGACTAGCAACTCACCTGGAGCAATCACATATATTCTAAGCAGGAGCTTTCCTTCTTACAAGACCCACTACTGCTATTAGATAAGGATATACAAAGTGTGACCACAAATACATGAACCTATATAATATCATTTTGGTCCAAGGGACACTTTTCACTGAAGAGATGTGTCAGTGAGTGCACGGCCTTTGGATTCATGGGTAATCATTACATACTGGTCCACTCCAAAGGCCTGGTAGACTGATAGAACAGTGCAGTTAAGGAGCTAACTTGAAGGTAAAAAACAATGAAAATAAGACTCAATCCTTTATGGGGCAGTAACCTAAATCAAAAACTATGATGTGTATTGTCTGTGATGCATACAATAATTGAATCCAACATGCCAGGAATAGAAAAAGGAGGGATCTCACTATCATCATTTCAGTAAATTGGAGGAATCTGTACTTCCTATAACTGAATGTTTAGAGGACTTGATATTCAGTCAGAAATGCTTCACCAGCAATATATTAAACTTCCAGCTGCAGTGGCTTCTACCCACCTTGGATTCCTCACAGGAGATAAACAGAAAAGAAAGCCAGTACACTGGCATGGATGATTCAGCTTCATCATGAGGAACAGTGATCCATGCTGCTATAAGTTGGGGACAGGAAAGAATATGTTTAGTATCTGTGTGGTACACTTGGTTTCCCTTGATATTTCCTTGCTCATTTTGATGATAAAAGAGGAGGTGAAGCAGCCGTGCACAACAAAGGATGTGGTGACCATGAGATCAGATCTCTAAGAGATGAAAGAGTCTGAGGCACCACCGCAGGTAGGTCACCTCACCCAGCATATGTATTATTCAAGGGAATTGAAAATGGATGATAGAGATATGAGAGATGATGAGTATCAGTTGCAGAGTTGCAGCCCCAAGATCAGTAGTGGCTACAGATCATCCATGAATGTTCTTTTAAATTTTACCAGGAAAATATTTTCATCAGAATTATGAGGGCTCTATTCCTTGGAAGTGAATACAAGAAATACATAGGCTGTTCTCTATTGAATACAATGGTGCACTCTTCGTGTTTCTCTGCCTCAGTAATCACTTGGTCCTTCAGCTACTGGAAACTGCCTACAGGCAAAGAGCACCTCTATATCATGCTTCCTTTTCAGAATCATCCTGCATCCAATGACTGTATAAGGCTGTGATGAAGAACCAGCCCCCTTGTCACAATATGGAGCAACCCTATAGGCCATTTCAGCTCTAGAGCCTTTTGCAAGATGGGCTGAGGAGGTGGCTATGACTGTGTGATACTTTCTTCACTTTCACAGGTGTTGATTCCAAGAGCACTTCAATAAAACCCTTCACATATCTCCATTTCTTAGCTTCTTTCTCTCAGATCTCACAGTATTATTAGACATTATATGTATTAGTTTAATTCTATTTCTCAAAATAAACTGTGAGGTTAATATTAAATAAACCCAGCATAGATAAGAAAGCCAAAGCTTAGAGAAATACCTTATTCATTATCACACAGTCTCCAGCATGTAGAGTTTGGTTTTTAAAAAGCTCAGCCAACTTCCTGAGCCTGTAAGTGTGAATTACAATTACTGCAAGAGGCAATCATATAAGCCAAGATTAAAATAGATGGTTGATAGAGAGGTAGAAAAACTGACAGTATAAAATACATGATTTGTGCAGAGTGGCCCCTGAGGATAGTAGGTGTGTGAGGAGAAAAAGGGAAAGATAAACCTGAAAAAGACAAAACAGTTTAAATTGGAATAAGTTAGGCATGGCAGAGCCAACATGGGTCTACCCACAAATTGGATGGAACCAGCACTAATGAATCCTCTACTGTTCTCATCTCCCCAAAAGGAAAAATGGGATGGCTTCCTGACAAGGCTAAAGCTAATGGGAAAGCTATACTTACTTTTTTAATTCTGTAATGTCTTCACCGCACATGAGAAATGGCAGGGGATGGAAGGAGACATACATGGCAATAGCATAGAAAGAAATCTAAAACCCTCCTCTCGGGATTGTGGGGCGAAGGTGCCAGTTGTGGAATGCTGCACTCCTACCCTCGTGTGTTTATTCAGCCCTGGGGCTGAGGTTTGCCTTGGAGTTTTAACCTTTATAAGGGGTTTGCTTAATGACAGAATTATTCAACTACATACCTCACCCCAATTAGAAAAAGGCTGTTTGGATTCTAATTGGCCTTGACACAAGTCTGCTTAAAGAGATTCCCCAAGAATTATAGAGCTACTTTCAGAGTTTGACTTGGCCAGGAATATGAAATGTAACACGGTTTTTCAAATTTTCTGTACTTACCATGAAAAGACCAAGCCACAGGTATCAAACATGCTTTGTTTTTGTGTTATAATCACATTACAAATTGAACATTTCCACATGTGAAAGTTGGCAAATCTAAAATGAATGATTATTAAGATCATAATTACATATATCAGGTATATATGGCAGACATATTTTCACTAACACAAAAGTGTATTTTCTCAAGTCCCTAGACATTAATGTACAGTATGTTTATAGGATATAAAGCCATCATCCTATATATATAAACCAAAATCTTATATTTTTAAATAGTTATTGCCAGGTCAGGTGATAAGTCGACATAATATTTGGAAGGTGTAAATACCAGGAAGGAAAAAGAGATTATTAAACTAACCACGAGGAAATGACTAATAATAATAATAGGTTGAAATCAAGAAGAATATAATTTCAACTAAATATGAGGAGGAAAAAGGAGGCTTTTGGTTATAATAACCGTAAGGTTATGAAATAATTCCTAAAGGAAGTGAAGATCTCTTCCTCACCCAGAACGTTGGAAATAAAGCATACATTCTTGGCGTCCATTATAATATGCAATTCTGTTTGGAGAATAGAAGATCGTTTTCGTTTCTATTTTCTTTGACTTGACATTAAGAGAAAATCTCCACCAAATCATGTAATTATCCATTAAATGTTCACCAAATCACCTTCGAGTGAAACTCTGCATTTACCCATGTAGTGAATGTTACATCTCTTATTCTTTCACAGCCAAGAAAAATCCCACAGTCAGAGTTTGTAGTAACTAGGAATTTTGTAGTCAAAGCTCAGCTTGATCCTGAGGCCACTTGGTGGTCTTCTACTTGTTTCCAAGCATCTCTCTCTGCTACTGCGTTGGAGACTTTTCTAAGAAAAGCAACTTGCTGGAGTAGTCAGGATCATTCTCATTTGCCACAATTCCAATTGCTTTCTATCAACAAGAGAGTGCTTCCTAATTCTCAGAGGGAGTGAAGCCTTAAAGTATGAGCACTGTCAAACTTCTTCTAGATCTACAACTTCATCCGTAATTTCCCTCCTTGCAGGTAGAGAGGAAAGCCTTCTTCCTTTCCCTACTGTGGAAAAGAAACATTGAAACAATGTCTTCCAAACATGTAAATAAATGTGTTTTTTGTCCACTTTTCTAAAGTACACTCCTTCAATCAGCTATCTCATTGGGGTACCATGCTGCTAGTGAACACACCAAAGGACCAGAGCAGCCTAGGGAAGATGATGGGAGGAAAGGAGGTGGGGAGCTGCAGCCTAGAGGGACACATACATGTTTGAGTGCCAAGCTCCTCCTGGAATGGGGTTATGAAAGTGAAATGCAAAAAGTTGGGCCTTTCCTAAGACTGCTGAAGTTTGTCACTGACATCCCCAGGTTACTGTACCCCAAAGTAGAACTCTGAAAAACCATGAGTTTGAAACTCAAAACTAGACTTCCAGGTGGCTATAAAGATATTTTTACCATACTAGATGATGCTATGGTTTGAGTATGTTCCCTAAAGATCATGTATTGAAGACTTAATCCTCAGAGGAGCCATGTTGGCAATTAGGGCCAAATGGGAGGCTATATGGTGCTGAATTCTCTCCCATCATAAATTAATTAATTTCTTATCATTGTCTCAGGAGTAAGTTGCTTTTCCTAGGATGAACCTCTCATAAAAGGGTCACTTGAGTTATCTTTTCTCTCCTTGAGGTCACAGAACGAAACAACAAGAAGTCCCTCACTAGATATTGGCCCTTTGATGTTGGTGTGGCTGGTGTCCAGAATGATGACAAGTTCTTTTCCTTGTAAATTACTTAATTGGTGGTACTCTTTTCTATCAGCACAAAAGAGACTAAGACAGGAGGGCAGAACATGCATAACAGTTATTTCCTTTGGATTATAGATGTGAGGATATATATATATATATATATATATATATATATATATATATATTAAAATCTCCATTGTTACCCATGCCCAAGGCTGTAGAAATATATAATGCAATCTGCCTCAAGCCAGGGCACCCACATTTCCTTTGTCCAGTAGACCACTACTTTGAAAGACCTGTTAAAATCATCAATTATCTTTTTCTGGTTCTTTTCACTTGACACTGTTACCAATCCCTCCTCCAAACTCTCTTCCCTCCACACCATACAACTCTCATTCAATATCAGCCCCTTTCTCTGCCAATTCATACTTCTTTCTCTGCCATCAGTCATTGAAATGGAATCATTTCTTAAAATAAACAGAATTTTATCCTTGTATAATTTTCTTCTTGTGTAATATTCTTTCCTATCATTTATAAATTATTTACTTCTATTTATACAATTCATGTCAATAGATCTCAGATAGACCAATTTTCTTTTATCTAGATGATTCTTTTCAATTCCTCATTGCCTAATAGCATTGAAATAGGTCTCATCTATCTCAGACTCAAAATGACCAAAGAGGAGCTACTTTTTTGCCTTCTATCCCTCCACACACACTTCTACTATTCCATTTTTTAGTTCTATGAGCAGCATAATTCTCTACCTTGTTCTCCAAACAGAAATCTGAAACATATTCTTAGATGCCTTTTCCATTCTGTATCATATCTAACTATTCACACAACTTTTTTATTTTATTTCTTGAGACAAGGTCTTGCTGTGTATATTAGGGTGAACGTTAACCCACTATGTAGCTCATACTGGCCTCAGACTCATGGTGATCTTCCTGCCTCATCATCCTGAGTGCCGGGATTACAGCAGGCATGACCACATCCCATTTGACCCACTTCTTAATACCCACCTGTCACTTAGTCCCTCTTCCCCATTTTTCCAGACATCTGTTACAATATTTTTTTAATTTATATTAACTAGGTCTTTCAAGAATTATAAATTTCTCAAATTCAGTGTGTACCCTACCATACAATGAAATCTATTCATTGTTATTAAATCTTTGTAGCAGATCAGGGCCAGCATCCTTTTTTAAATGAAATTAATAGAATAGAATCAAGAAGAATATAAAATTTAAGAATAAAGTATTTATGATACAAGTGCTGTTTACTGAGATTTTTGATCAAGTAATATTTATGTATATATTTATATACACAGGGATATATATTCATATTTTTTTCAGTTGCAATTTGAAAACTGCTATTTTTTGCTGTAGATTGAAGCTGTTAGACGTGGAGAACCAATGAACCAGTTGTTTTCTGTTTGCAGTTTGTGCCATTGCAGACTTCTTTCTTAGTATGCGCTTTCTAGATTGATTCTAAAGCTGGTCACATTCTGGCACTGCTTTATTCTTCAGTTGCCCCTTGATGACCGTCCAAGTGATAGCTCTAAATTCTAATCATAACTGGAGGGATCTGCGTTCACCTAGCATCTCTAGTTTCATCTGCTCCACGCAGCTGCACACACATTTGTTCTCTCCCTGTCCCTGTCCCTCTTGATCTTTCTCCTCCTGCAATCTATTATTCCCTGAATCCAATATTTCCTTTCAGATTCTAGGATTTTTCTCCAGCTGTTTCTTTTGTCCAGAGAATGCCTCTCTACACTGCCTGCTTCATTAACCTGTATGCCACCATTTAGGGCTCATTTGACATGGCTTCTGCAAAGCATTCTGACATTTCCTTGGGTAGAATTTTGTGTGGACCTCCACAGTTTCACAGTAGTCAATAAAGGCTTAGCATTTTTCTTCTGTATAGGAGTAAAACTATCCCATTTCAGGTACCATACGTAATGAACTTTTTTATGTATTTCCCATTTATGCATGCAACTTTTATAAAATTGTATTAACAACTTTATTCTTTTTTATAGCCTAGTGCTCCATTGTATAAAAAGATCACATCTCTCTTTATGCAATCCTCATTTGATGGGCATTTGGATTGCTTCCAAGATTTAGCTATGATAAATTGCACTGCTATAACCATGGGTACACATATGTCACTGGGGAATGATATTTTTAATGCTTCTTGGAAGATACTCTAAAGAGCAAGAGTGAGGTCTAGTGAGACCTCTAATTCTAGTCTTTTGAGGAATCTCCATACTGATTTCCACTGTGACTGCACCTCTGTGTCAAGGGATACAATTGAGACCATACTCAAAGTGAAATAAATCAGATTCATGTATGTAAACATTGTATTGTCACCCTGGTGTAACAAACTGAAAAAGTAAATAAGGACCAAGTGTACAATACATATTGTGAAGTGGGAAGATTGTTCAAGAGAAAAAAGATCCAGGGTGGAGAAAGGGAAAAATGAAAGAAAAACAATGTAAAAGTACAAGTTAGCTATACTGCTAATTTATCTTAGTTGATGAAAGGTTTTTGCGAATATCATTAGGAGGATTTTTTATGCCCATGTCTTTGGCTCTGAATACCAATTTAAAGATAACAATACATACTGTATTAACAATTATATTTCTTCTATAATTTTTATGAAACATTTTCCATAAAACATTTTATTGATAAGACAGCCATTTTCAAGATTTTACTTTAACATCATATAAGATATTTTTATTAAATAAAAACATGTTATTTCATTGATTTTTCAAAATGAAATTTTATAAATGTCTTTAAAATATAGTTGAAATATTTTTACCAGTAGCACAGTATTATCAGACCTGTAACTTGAAAAATAAAACTTTCAGTGATATGAAGGACTGATAGGAGTGTAAACAGACTGGACCCAAGAAAAACAGGAAGTTTATTTGACCAGCCAGGTAATAGATAACAAACAATGTAAGAAGCCAGTAAAGAAAATAAATAAATAAGCAAATAAATAAAAAAATAAAATCACTGGAAAATGCAAGAAAACTTGATGAGGAGAAATGGACAGGTATTTGTGAAGGATTTCATATGGCAAATGAGGTAGATGCAAGTGCCTCTATTAGATGATGCTAAGAAGGAAGATACAGAGAAAATGTGTACAGCAGTTTAATCAAGGCAAGAAATGAGTTTATGAACTCAAACATCCATTTGGGAATCTTCAACATGCAGACTACATTTGAGTGATTCTGTTTAACACCTCTGAGAAGCAAGTTATATGAAATGTATAAAATGTATGCATTGATTTTAGTGGGTTGAATGGTGAAGTCAGACCAGAAAAATTTAGATACAATTTACAGATTCTTACATGAAGAAAATCACAGTAAATAAGCAAATGTAGCACTTGGGAGGTTGAAAACAGAATAATTGCAAGTGTGATCTATGTAGTGAGACCTTGTAGACCCTGCAGACTCTGTCTTAAATACAGAAATTTAAAAAAATGTAATGCATTGATAAGCTATAAATCATATTTATATAATCATATATAACATACATTCATTGTCATTATTTTAAATATTCAATTTTAATTATTTAATAATTTATTTAAGCTTTCTTTTTTTGTATTTTTAGGGAAGGGTCTACAGGGTGTTCAGGGTCTCACTACTAGATTGGACTCATAGTGATCTGCCTGTTTACAATCTCCCAAGAGCTGGAATTACAGACCTGTGCCACCATGCCCAGTGTATAGGTTTTCATTGTTATACAGTTATGTTTGAAAATAAAAAGAAGTATGGAAGAATTGTGTAGCAAAGGTACATTTTTTATTTTTATAACAGAAATATAAGAAGACTATCTAAACTACCTATTTTAAAATTTGCATAAGTTAAATAATAGCACATATTTTGCACACACAAAAATTTGTACTTTAAAATGTGTTTGTGCCTGTCACAATAACACCCCCAAAAGATACTTAGGAATCAATCTCAAGGGCAGTAAAAGATATATACAGTGAAAATTATAGTACTCTAATAAGAGATTGAAGAGGATTCCAGAAAATGAAGAGATATTTCTGGCTCCTGGATAGAAAGACTCAAATTGTGAAAAAAGTCATACCCCCAAAATTGTTATACAGATCAATGCAGTCCAGATTAAAATATCATTAGTATTAGTATACTTTACAAATCTAAGAAAAACATTCCTGAAATTCATTTTGAACCAGAAGAGATCAAGAATGGTAAAAGTCATCCTGGGCAACAAAGTAAAGGCAGGAGGGATCACAATCCCTGACTTAAAATTATACTACAGGACTCAACTTTGGCAGCCTGCACTTAGAAGGAGCCACGGACCCCAGCATCCAGCAGGTGTTCACTTTGATGGGGCACAGCTGAAATGAGCCAGGTACAGCAGCCAGAACCTAACCATGCCTGCTCTGGTCGAGTTCAAGTTACATAGATCAAGACCTAGTAGGCTGAGGAGTACTTCTAGGCCCAGCGGGGCCCTGACTGAGGCCCAGACATATGGGAGCATCCTTATGGCACAGAATTGGCAGCAGGTAACTGTGGTAAGCTAGTCTGCCTGGAAGATTCCAGGTACATGAAGGGGAGTGCCCAAAGAGAACTCAGGGGAATGAACTTAAATACAAATTCCCAATTTAATAACTGCTTTGTTATAGTTAAAATGTTTGTTCCTATATTCTAAAATACAAGCACTTTAGTTACAAAAGTTTGTCAACTTCTAAATTACACTATTATTATACTGCTAATTGTGCTACTCTAAATAGGAAACCATGCATACCTTAAATACATGTTCTCCCCCGGGTAATACTATCAGGAGGTGCATGGGTAATAACCTCACCAAAGCCCTGTACTGAAGGATGGAGAATAGTGCCAAACAGATATCCATATCTCATTCTCAATCAATAGAGAAGGCACAAACTTGTTACACACATAAAACATGAATCTCTGTGACACAGAAAGATTCGTAATAAACAGGAACTTTACAGAGAGGCTCTGGTCACAATGACATGGATACTATCAAACTTACAAAAAAAAAAAAAAAAGAATCACAGAAATCAAAATAGAGCTATCTCTAAAATAGAAAATAACAAAAACAAGGATCAAAATGCAATTTCAAACCCAGAACCGATCCAGAACAAACCCAGAAGACATGAGCATAGAAGAAATTGGAAATCAGACGCTTGAAATCTCTGAAACACTAGCAACTGAAGTAAAGAAACAACTGCAGACGGGCACAGAGGAAATCAGATCAGAAATAATCTTCCAGCTAAAAAGAGAAATGATAACTATAATGAAAGAATTATTAAGCATTTCAAAAGAAGACACTGATTTAAAAAATAGAGGATTATAGAAAAATGATGGAAACCTTGAAAAGGAAACAGGAAAAATAGAATTTATGAAGAAGATTCAAAGAGTTATACAGGAAATTAAAAGCTCCAGTAAGAGTTGGCAAAACTACTTGAATGAAAGTGAAGATAGATTTTCAGATCTTGAAGACAACATTGTAGCTAGTGAGAAGGTAAGGAAAGATCTCCTAAAAACAATCAGGATCCAGGAAATAATAATTCAACAGCTGCAAGACAATGCAAAGATGAAAATCATAAGACTAATAGGCATCCATGAGAAACAAGGACCAACACAATGATACAAAAAGAATATGGGAATATGGGGATTTAAAAAGAATGTGGGTAAATTCCATAAATTTCCAAATATGGCGAAACAATCTAAAGTTCAGGTAACTGAGGAATATAGAACTTCAAATAATGTCAAATAATTAAATCTACACCCAGACATATTATAGTTAAGACAACAGAAATTCAGCAGAAGAACAATATACTAAAAGCTGCTAGAGAAAAGAAAAAGACCACATTTAAGGAAAAACCCATCAGAATAATAGCAGATATCTCAGCATAAACCATCAAGTCAAGAAGAGCATGGAGCAAAGTAGTTCAAGTCCAACAAGAAAACAAATTCCAACCCAGACTAATATACCCTGAAAAAGTCTCAAGATTACAGAGAAGTAAAATACTTCCATGAAAAAAAAAACAGTGGAAGAAATTCATGACTACCAAACCAAACCTACAGAGCATGAAAAGATATCCGGAAAGAGATTAAAATTACCACAATTCTGGGGCTGGGGACATGGCTCAGTAGAATAAGCACTTGCCTGGCAAGTGCAAGGGCCTGAGTTCAATCCCTGCTTCTGAAAAAAAGAAAAATCACCACCATTCCAAGGATGACAATGGAAAGGACTCAAGAACCAGGGCAAACAATTAAAGGTAGGAAAAAGTATAGAAGCTGCAACAGGAAAATAAAATGACAAACATTAAGTCAATGCATATCAATTATAACCACCAATGTAAATAGACTCAATTCACCAATTAAAAGAGATAGATTGTCAGAGTAGATTAAGAAGCAAAATACAACAAGAAACACATTTAACCCTTAAGAAATTTATAGGCTGAAAGTCAAAAGATGGAAAGCAATGCTACATGCTCTATGACCTCAAAAAAAATCAGAATAGCTATCCTGTTCACAGACAACCTGAACCTCAAATCAAAAATGATCAAACGAGATAAAGAAGGTCACTACATACTGTTTAGGGGAAAAATTCAACAGAAAGAGATAAAAGTCATAAATATTCATGCACTAAATATGGGAGCACCCAACTATATAAGATAAATTTTAACGCACATGAAAAATCCAACAACCGAGACCCAGAGCGCAGGCTCAGCGAGTGAGTGAGATGACCCGGGGCCCTGGGGATCCTGAACAGACCCAGAGGCCCGGCTAGTCAGTGGGACTACAAGGCCGAGGGATCCTGAATAGTCCCAGAGCACAGGCACAGCAAGGAACCCTTCAGCAGAACTCCCTGCAAAGAGGCTAGAGGCAA
>NDGN011378252.1:0-20362 GCA_002564285.1 Tympanoctomys barrerae
TGTAACTGCCCTACTAACCTGTTTTGAAACTGTTTCATTGCTATTTTATTTTCTCATTAAAATTAAAAAAAATCACAGACCTCATTCCTCTGAAGAGGGAAAAACTGATGGAGAAACCTGAGCCCCAAGGCCCAAGGAAGCCCAAGGCCTTCTGACACTGACAGCCTCTCGGGGAAGAAGGGATGATTTCTATTGGAAGGTCAGAAAAAGAGTAAGAAGGTCACCACCTGAAGGCCATGAGAGGCACCCCATGGCGCTAATGTGCTTCTAGTTCCTCAAATCTGGATTTTGTATCACTTTGTGGACTAGTGCTATGTGCCAGCATTTTAGAAAAGTGCACTTTCATAAAGAAAGTAGCCACTTTCTATGCCTGTAGCACATGCTTGTAATCCCAGCACTCCAGAGGCTGAGGCAGGAGGATTGCCTTGAGTTTGAGGCCGGCCTGGGCTACATAGTGAGACCGTCTTGAAAACCCAAAAAGAACACAGCACATTTGCTTCACGATCCCTTTTCTCTGCCCGCGCATCACACCTTTTCTAGGAGACAAAGGCAGGGCATTTGCCTTGGCTTTTCTGTGCTCCTAAGGAGTCACAAACACAAGCCCAGTGAATGACTAGGGGTCACCTATCCCCCTACCACAGGGCACAACCAGGCCCAGGCCTGGCAGTTGGGACACAGTCCTTCTAGAACCCCATAACTTCCAGCAATGCTGGGGACAAGCTTGGAGTGAACCCACTTGGAAGGGGAGGCTGGAGCCTCTCTGGGTGTCATGTGACATTGATCTGATGACCCACACCTTGATGTCAGCTAAGCAGAAAACTATGTGGCAGCTGAACATCTGCCCAACAGCTTGGTTGTGGGTCCCAAACAGGACAGCATCCACCCTGACGGAGCCCCAAGCAGGCAGGAGACGTCCCCATCCCTTGCCGCGGGGCGTAAGATGCCTCCACTCCAACACTCCAGGGAAAATGCCAGGCTCATGCTGCTCTGGCATCGGTGGTGGCCAGCTCCTGTGAGGTCTGCAGTGCTCTGACCGCAGCTATGCAGGGCAGGCTGGACATCTGGCCCAAGCAAACCCCCTCCCAAGTGTGAGGCGGCAGTGCCCAGGAAGTGGCCCCTATGCCTCCACTGAGTCACACGCTTACGAGGCCCAGGAGGTGCGTCCCTGGGAGGCGGGGCGGCGGGAAACTGCACTTGGCACCTCTGCCCCTGAACCAGCCCAAGTGTGTCCCTGAAGGGGTACCGTACATCACCCTGTACTCTAGGTCCTGGACACACAATGCCACCTCAGTGACCTGGGCAGGAGAGACACGAGTGTCTGATGGTGACCAGGAAGGCAGAAGAGGGCAGAGTGCATGACAAGGACTGGCATGTCCCTTCCTCAGCCTTATTCAGACTAAAGCTGAGCTGCACTTGAGACATGGAATAAAACCAAAGCAGAAGATCCCACCACACCAGTAGAACTTCCTTGTAGAATGTGTCCTTATGCAGCTTTTTATTATAGATAAAGTCATAGAAACCATTAATTATTATTACATTATCACTATGATGATCGAGACAAGCTCTCTATGAGTTCAGATTGGCCCTGAGCTCACCAGGCCCAGGCTAGCCTTGAAGTCATTGTGATCCTCCTGCCTCAGCCTCACTAGTGCTGGGATTACAGGTGTGCGCCATCACACCCAGCTAGGAGCCCTCTATTAAAAGTGTTTCTAGGGGCTGGTGAGATGGCTCAATGGTCTAAAGCACCTACTTAGAACAAGCTTAGAAAAACACAAGGACCACGGTTCAATCCCCCAGCACCACATGGCAGCCAGCCCTGCTCCCTGGTGGGCTGAGCTGGCCACACACACACACACACACACATAAAATTTTTAAAAAAGTGTTTCTAAGCCACTACAGATGTTACTGGGGACAAAACCCCATCTTCCCACACACTGCAGGCCTAAAGGAGCCCCAGCTTAGCCCTGCAGAGGATCGTAGCTCGGTGTCAGCTGGGTGCGCTCAGGCTTTTGCTCACGGTCCGAGCCTCTTCCTAGAAAGTGGGAGCAGAGCTTCCGTGCGGATGAGCACTGGCAGGGCTGCGTGAGCCAGAGATGGGGGACGAGAAGAATTCAGGACCCCATGCGGAAGGGGACTACGCACTGCAAACACGTACTGATGCAAACATAAATTTAAAAACTTAAAAAGTCAACTCTTGCTCTATATAGAAAGATCTATTTAGATCTACCTATCTATATATCTAACTCTTATACATAGCTATTTATATCTGTCTGCATATACCTACATCTATACGTCTACATGGCTCTCTCTCTATACATCTACATATGTATGTAGATAAAGGTGTCCGTAGGTATACACATGAAATGGGTCGCAACGGGCCCAAAACGTTATTAATTAATTCTACTTCCCCTTCCTCTAATTGCACCAAGAGCCTATAGATAAATATTTCTGGGCTTCTCACCTACTGTTGCAAACTAAACGTACAGGATGACACCACCAGCTATGTTAAAATACATTCCAAGGTAAATGACCCCAGAGCTGGAAACGCGAAACAATCTGTTCAGCGATCTGACCGAGCCTCCTTGGAGCCCCACGCTTTGCGGCCCAGGGCTTGTGCGTCTCCGGGGTGGGTTACACTCCTCGGCCTGTAGGTGGCGCTGTGCCGCTAATTCTTCACTCGCTTGCGACCACGTCTCCCCGCGCAGTTTAACTCAACGATGCACCTGGATGTGGGGGCTGGAGGCCCCAAAGTTAGCAACAGAAAGGCGCCCACTTCAGACTCGGGATGGGAAGGTGTGGCAAGAAAGGGACAGCCCTATCATAGCCTGAAGGAAGTGCGGAATGGCACTTCCAAACGCGGCCCCACCTTGCCCTGACCCCAGGGACACCCGTGTCCCCCAGGAAATCCTCCTGGCCGCTCAAGGGCGGTGGCTGCCTCGGGACTCCTGGTGAGGCCAGCAAGCCAGCTGCACCTCAGCTAGACCTGCATTTCTCTACCTAAATTGGGGCCCTGGGTCTCCTCCGCACACAGCCCTCAACCCTTGGGCTGCTGCTTCTCCAGCGGCGCCCTTCTCCACCGGTTGGGGCCAAGTCTCTGCCCCAAGAACACAGCAGGCCCGGGATCTGCGCTGCCGCGGGCCACTCGCAGGTCTGGTGGGGGCGAGGTGAAAGAGATCACAGAATGTGTAATCCCTTCCTTTGCAGCCTGGAGGAAGGACAGGGACAGCAGCAGCAGGTGAGGGAGTGTCCCCAAGAAGAGGCAGGTCCCACCAGGGGTGGCACGAGACCTGGACACACCACCGCCTGGTACGCATGTGGGGACAGCAGTGCGTGGGGACAGCAGTGCGTGAGGCCAGCTCGAGGAGCAGGCAGGCCCACACCACGGAGGAAATCCCGAGAGAGGTTTGTTTAATCATTTATAGCCATGAAACAAGAAGCAGCAGAGCTGTGCAAAGACTGGCATGGATTACAGCTACGGAGCTCCGGCCCTCTGTTCTTTTTTTCTTCTTTTGGTACTAGGAATGGAACTCAGGACTTTGCGCTTGCCAGGCAGATGCTGTGCCACTGAGCTGTGCCACTGGGCCACTCATCTACTTTTGTTTCTTTCTCCTCTCTCTCCTTCCCTCTCTTCCTCCTTCATTACTCCCCCCCCCCCGCCTTCTTTCTTCCTTGACAGGGTCTGGCCCTGCAGCTCAGCCTGGCCTCGTGCCCCACCATACTGGGACAGAGCATCATCTGTTACACTAATTTGGGTAAAGACCCCTGCGGGCCTGCTATGTGCTGGGCAGTCTTCAATGCTGGGCTGCATGGCCCACCCGACCTCCAGCACCCTTGCCGGACGTGCTCCTCCCAGTGCGTCCCTCAGCCGCTGTGAGGGGTACATGCTGACGCCAAAGGCGCTTACACAGCACTCATGAGGCGGTCACCATTGCACAGCAGCTGCGACGTCCTAACACACGCTGCATGCAGGCAGCCCCCTGGATATAAAGCAGAGGAGGTGTAACATGCGTGAGCGCTGAGGCCTCCAAGGGGTGAGGTCACAGGCGACTTTTCTCTTTTTGCACATCTGAATTCCCTAACAAGTTACTTACAATTAAATAAAAAAGAGAGTTTGAAAATCTTGCTGGAGGAAAGCAGGGACTGCAAGAGAGATGGATGCTGAGGCCTAGAAGAGGATGGGAGGTCTGTTGGTGGGGATCCCTGAATCTAAGGCTGGACCATAAGATTCAGATGATAGCTCAGGCTGGGTGTGGCGGCCCACACCTGTAATCCCAGCACTGGGGAGGCTGAGGCAGGAGGATCACCATGAGTTTGAGGCCAACCAGGAATACACACCAACACCCTGTCTCAAAAATTAGTTTATTAGGGCCAGCCAGATACTCATCGGACTAAAGTGCCTTCTTAGGCAGAGCACAGTGGCTAGAATTTGATCTTCAGCATGACGAGCCAGTCCTGTCCCAGGGGCATGCTGAGCTGGCAATTGAGAATGAGCATGGTGGTGTGTGCCTGTAATCCCAGAACTTGGGAGGCTGAAAACAGGAGGATCACGATGAGTCTGATCTGTTTAGTGAGACCCTGTAGACTTTGTACTAAATATAAATTATTAATTAATTAATTAATAGCAAACATCACACCATTGCTTCCAGCACATGCACACGGGAGGTGGGGGGGACCCAAACCACAGAAGCTCCCAGTCTTTGTCTGGACTAGACATGGGGCTGTCTCCCTTGTGGCTGTCCTGGAAAAGGGTACCCCAACAGGAGGTGGCTTTCGGAAGCGCCCAGCCCTGTGGTCCCTGACTTCCCTGTCTCACCCAGTACAGGTGTTCAGGTTGTGTAGTACTAAGGGCATGGCCCTTTCTACCTGCAGCACTTCTGTCTTGCCGGAGGATTGTAACAAAGTTGCTAGCAGATGGCTACAATATCTCTTGTTCTAACAAAATCAGCCCATCCAACTTTATGTGGAAACATATTGTCTTCTGTACTTAGGCAGGATCTTATTTCAATGGGGTTTGATACTTGAAACATTTTATCAATCTAGTAACATCTGACATACATTGTATTCTAAAAAGTAGCCATTTTTCTCAGACATAAAATACTCTTTTAAATTAAAGAGATATTTTATAGATTATGCACTCAGATATACTGAGTACATTGTACAAGACTTCCATTAGTATGTTATTGCTGGTTTCCTATTTATATTTAATAAGTACTTTATGATGACATGAATCACTGAAAAATTAATTTACCATCAATAATACATGAAGTAAAATACTACTTTTCCCTATATTGCTTTTTTATTTTATTTTTGTATTTAGGGAAGGGTCTACAGGGTGTTCAGGGTCTCACTACTAGATCGGCCTCATAGTGATCTGCCTGTTTACAGCCTCCCAAGAGCTGGGATTACAGGGGCGTGCCACACACCCAGTCTCAACTGCTATCTCAGTGTACCCTAGTGGCGGGGCTGGCATGGCAGGCCGGGGATGGAACCCCTGGCCCCTGCGCCTGCTTGCAGGTGCTTTAATCTGCTGAGCTATCTGGCCGGCCCTACACTGCTTTTTTTTTTTTTTTAATGCAAGCTTTTTCATACAAACAGTAAGTAAACTCTGTTAAAATTCTGCAACTTGTTACAAGCAAAGTACTTCAAAGAGTTAAATGTAAAGTGCAGAGTACTACTATGCGTGTCAGCCCAGAGTGGTGGCTGGCACACTCCTGGAACCTCAGCACTCCAGCAGGCTGAGGCAGGAGGACTTCACATGTGAGTCCAGGCCGGACAACCTAGTAAGAACCTGCCTCAAAAGGAAAAAGTTTCAAAAGGGTTAAGAATGTATTGTAGTGGGAAGACCCTAGTTCAACTCCCAGTACTGCCCCAAAGTGATTCTGACGGGTCACAAAAAGGACCGTCAAACCCAGTTAAATGAGATACAGGAGCCAGAAGATTAACACTATTAGGAAAAACATAGTTTCTAAGGAAGTAAAAGTATAATTGTTTTAGAACAGATTATTGTGCTTGGGAAGACGCCAGCGTTGGCCACCTCGCAGGCTCCTGCTCACAGCGGACGCCTGTGCACTGCACACAGTGCCCAGCAACACGCTGGGGTGGAGCTGGGTTTCCGGAGTAAAGGGAGCCTTTTTCTAATCTGTCTTTTGTGGCAGCTACACCTGGGGCATGACGCGCTGCGGGCTCTGTAACTAATACTCTAGATTAACGCAAGACAGTGCTGCTGCGTGTGGGTCACCGCTGCGTGTGGGTCGCCGCTGCATGGGTCGCCGCCGCGTGCGGGTCGCTGCTTCTCCAAAGAGCCCCAGGCTGGAAGGTGCAGCCAGGACCCTCTTCTCCCAGATATCAGCAGGCAGCACTGGGTGTGGACAAGCTCCCGAGAGGTCTGCGGCTCTAGCCAGGCCCTGGGGCCCATGCACTTGGGGACCACTGCTCGTGATGTCCCTTGCTAGCAGCTGGGCAAAGCCTGGGATGGCACAAGCCTGGCTGTACTCATAGGACTGTGCTGCTTCTACAAATGCAGTTTTAAGCGTTAGGCCAGAGTGGAGGCGAAGCCCTCGGTGTCACTGCCGCCTTCCTCTTGTATGAGGAATAACCTGGGAACTGTGGGGGGAGGCTGTGCCGCACAGCGTCTGCCTGTGCTCCCCGGGCGTATCCCTTTGGATGCTTGCCCACTGTGAGGCTCTGTGACACTGGCACCGAGCTGGCGGCTTCCTGCAGTCAGGGCTATGTTTGTACTTACAGGCCCTCCAAGAGCCCCGGGCACTCACTGGCAGCCTCTGGGCTGGGGTGAACTGTGGGGCTTCACGGGGCTGACTTACAACTATGGAGCAAAACCTCAAATAAACTGTCCTAAATGAAGCCTGTCCATCTTTAAGTCACAGCTGTCCTCTTTTAAGCAAGAAAGTGGCTAAGACAGTAAAATTCAAGGGAACCAAATGCCCCATCCTGGGTGTTCACAAGGCACTTGTGGGGGGCCAGGCCGGGAGAGGCTGCCAACCCCAGCTCTGTGGGCCCTTTCGGTGCTGTGTACAGCCACCAACTAAGCACACCCTGTACGTGTGACACAGCCCTGGAGCAGTGCAGTGCGCTAGGGAGCTATCTGGTGAGGGCCAGGGTGAGGCCCAGAGAACACACCCACTGTCTTCTGTTTAGAGTGGTTCTGGGGCTTGAACCCCAGGCCTCTGCACCAACCTATGTCCCCATCCCTGTTTCTGTCTTTTATTTCTAGATAGGATCTCACAAAGTAGCAAGTTGTCCAGGCTGGACTTGAACTTGAGTTCCCCTCACCTCGGCTTCCCGGAGTGCTGGGATCACAGATCCCGGCCGTGAGTTCCAGTCTTGAAACTTCTCTCTGCGTGTGTGTAGACCTGCGACTGGCTTCTCCAGGGGATGGCAGTCAGAGGAGCCAGGCGGGGCAGCTGCCGTACGGGAAGGAGGAGGGTGCGGAAGAAGCACAGGGCAGCGCTGCCTCGATCACCAGCTTGCCTGTGGCTCGTGCTGCACCCTGCTACCCGGAGCCCCTGCAGGTGTCTGTCAGTATCTGGGGTCACTGACCCGGGAGGGGCCCAGCACCTTCCTGAAGCCCCAGTGACACAGCGGGCGCATGCTACGCCGGCCTCCTCCAGTCCCAGGTTCTAACCAGGCAAAGGATTTGTTTTTACACAGATATTTTCAGTTGTCTGGATTATTTTTGGACAGCGATTTGTACACTTCCCCAGCCCCATTCCCAAATCAAAATTTCCTACTGTGGTATGTCTCAGAAATCCCTTTGTAAATATCTTTTATGGAAATATTTACTCAGCACATTTACCAAAGCCATAGGATTTAAGAAGATAAAACAGATTTAGGGTTTACACAATGCAGATTCTTTCTGCAAATACTTAATAAAAATCAGATGTGTCCAGAACAAGCCAAGTTCCCGAAAACTGCCAAGAACTAGATGTCTGAGGTCAACCTCCTGGTGCACCCCAATCCTGAGAAGCCTTCAGGGCGTGCCCTCCCCCGGCTCACCCTCTGCGGTGACCGCCTGGCCTGATTTCCAAGGTATTATCACCCAATTAGCATAATCGTCTACCAGGAGGCATGCAGGGTCTAAATTAGAACACAGACCTTCTGTCGATGATGGCTTTCGTTAACGGATTGTGGACTTGACCTGCTGCAGGCTGAAAAGTGTGTGTAGCTTTTTCTGTTAACGGTACCTTGCAGGGATAAAGCTGGAGAAGAGGTTAAGCGTCTTTTACAGGCCTGAGTCACTGCGGATTTACAGACTTGGAACCTGTACAGCCTGCGGTTTGGAGTGAGCTGCGTAATGACTAATCCTTCTCCTTACATGAACATTTGAAAAGAAACATGTTTAGCCTCTGGAACTGAAATTCTTCCCTGAGCTTTGTTAAACAGAGAATAAAATTAAAGTACAACATTTAAAGAGAATAAAGCACATGAGGCAGATACACACGGGAAAACCGACCTCTTCTATACCGTTTTAAACATCCAATAAGCTGTTAAAATGCTCCAAAAGTAGCTAACAAATAAAAAGTTACCACCAATTTCACAGACACTTATAATAACCCACTTATTATAAACTAACCTCATTTAAAAAACCCCTCAAAGTTAGGAGTAAAAGTGGGTCAGGAAACCAGAAAGAAAAATGTTTCCCATTTCTGTTGTTAGCTCCGTATTAGAGTCTCTGACAAATTATAAAATTACAATATTTGGCCCATTTTGTCTCAGAAAAACACTGCTGGCATTAAAGCATTCTATTCCATTAATCTTACAATGGTATCAGGTATCCCAGAGGGACGGCTGCCTCACAGAATCCAGCCTCCACGCTCAGGTGCTTGGTACTAAGCACATTCCCTGAACAGCTCAAGCCCAGAGCAGAGCCAGGAGACTGAGTCACAGGCTTTTGACCTGGGCAGTGGTTTGCGTGAGCTGTGCCTGGCAGCTGCCCTCAAATGCCCACTTGATCGGTGCCATGTGGTCAGGAGAGGCCTGGGCCCACCTGCATGCAAGTCATGGACATTCCCTGGCACCAGGGCAATGAGCTGTCCCCACAGTGCCCCGACACAAGAGCTGCCTCACCTTTCGCTGTTTTTCTTGCCGCTGGAGGAGCTGCTGGTAGAGCCCGTGCGGTTCCGGCCTCCCTTGGAGTCCCCGGAGCTCTCCCGCCGGCCACCAGGGGACACTCGTTCTGAAGAGCTGGTCCGCTTGATGCTGCTGGAAGAGGTGATAAATGACGTCCTTCATGCTGTTGTCCTACTTCCCATACTCTACACAGGACCCCAGCCCTCAACATGGACCCGAGAGATACACGGGTCCCCAGCTGAGCCGCACAGAAGGAGCACTTTGGGCTCTTTTTACTGCAGGGGACACAGTGAGTGTCACACGGAATCGATGCCTCTGTCCACACAGGAAACTGAGGCATGGGGCGTGGCCTCCCCTCCAAGGTGAGGTCACCCCCAGCAGACAGGTGACAATGTCTGAGACAGTAGCAGTGGACACACCTCAGAGTGACTACTACCAGCCCCCAGGAGGTACAGCCAGGGACACAGGCACATGTTCTACATGGCTAGATGGCCACTAGCAAGGAATCACCTAGCTCCAAGCGCCAACAGCGCTGCTGCCGAGGAGCCTAGGCCTAAAGGCACACGGGACCGCAAGGGGAGCCAGTGGCAGGGTGAGGACATGAACGTCTCGCCACGTGCACAGTGCCGTCCTCGGAGGTGGTGCCCAGCTGGGAAACAAAGCCATCAACCTCACACCACATCCCCGGAGGGACCGGTGGCTGGCAGTGGGAAAGAGGCCTGGGAGGCTTCCTGCAGCTCAGGACTCTGGGGAAGGTCGCACGGAGGGCTTGGATGTGCTGTAGTTATCCGGGCCAAGAGCCTGCCTCTGGGGAAGGGAAGCCCCCAGGCTTGGAGGAGCCAGCGTGCAGGGTGCAGGAGAACCAGCCATCTTCCTCTCCGCGCACACTGCGCTGTGTGCTGCGTCCCCAGCCCCCAGTACTACAGCAGGTGGGGACCAGGCCCGGGAGGTCGATGCACAGGGAGGCCGAGGCCCTCGTGAATGTGACTGCCTTTGTAAAGGGAGCGCTTTGGCCTCTTCCCAACACAGCACAGTGAGAAGGCGCTGGCTGCGGCCCAGGAGCCTCACCTGGAGCTCCTGTGCTGAGCTCTGAGTGGGTGCAGGCTTCTGGGGCTTGGAACCCCAAGACATACATTTGTGGGGTTTACTGGCCACGCTGCCGCTGCAGCTCCAACTCACTGCGACAGGGCATGGCGCAGCTGTCCACAGCTGTCCTGCAGTGTTTTCCTCATCTCTACCCCAAGCGCTCTTGAGATCTGGACGTGGTCACTTGTAGCTCTGCACAGCCTCACGCAAGCTCCACATAGACTTATTAAAAAGGACGCCCCAGGCTGTGGTGGAGGGCAGGAACAGGCACAGGTCTGAGACTCGTCTGCCTCTTGCTGGGTGGCTTGGGACAGGACTACCCATCTGGTGTCATCTGAGGGCCATGGAGTCGTGGACAAGGAGGTCATGTAAGGAGATAAAGGCAAGGGAGGAGAGGGGCAGACAGCAAAGGCAGCTGAGGTGGGGGTCGGTGTTGTGGGCAGAGAATGGGGTGGGGAGAAGGTGGGGGTTGGGGGACCACAAAGGGAGCATGGGAAGTGAGTGTCACAGAGGAGCGGCGGCAGCTCAGGACACGAGGAACGAGACAGAGTGTCCAGGCGCTCATTTCCTGGGACTAAAACCCAGAACACCTCGCTTCCCATGTGTGCCCTGTGGCCGCCCCTTCCGCAGCCCTGACTCCTCCAGCCCCTCACCATCTACTCGTTCTGTCTCTTCCTTCTGTTCTTCTCCCTTCATCCCTTCCCCTGTCCAGTTAAGAGCTTCCTCGTAAGTTTTTAACCGCCTCCAGGTGTGTGGCTTTTGAAAGCTCACTGCTGGGGGTGAGCAAAGTCAATAAAGTGAACAGGGACACCGATGTTTCAATGTCCTTTCAGCAAAGTCCCTTTGGTACCTGAGAACACTCAGGATGCGCACATCGTACAGTCAGCCTGAGTCTGCAGAATGCTCCATTTTTCTTTTCTTTTTAAGATATGGTCTCACTGCATGGTTCAGGCTGGCCTCAAGCTCACTACATAACCAGGCTGGCCTGGAGCTTGGGGCTATCCTCCTGCCTCAGCCTCCCTGGGGTGGGATGGCAGGTATGCGCCACCACACCCATTGGAAAGCTCAATTTGGAGACAAGAAAACGCCAGACCTCAAGAGCACAGCACATTTCTGCAACATGTGATTGTAGTCCAAAGATCACAGAAGCTTTTGTGCCAGAAGTTCAAGATTTTCCAATGAGGACAACCACGCAACTCAGCCCAGCGGGAGCCTGCTCTGCCAGGTGCTTGGGCTGAGCCTGGAGCTTCGCACGTGACCTGCTGATGGGGCCCTGGGGGAGCCCCACACGGAGCAGCCTGAGGCATCGCCTCTGTGGTGTCCTTGTGGGAGTTCACGGCAAGTTCATGGCAATTTAAAGAATTGTATAAAACACCCTGACAGAGCTGAACAAACCATGACTGTCAGTCAATCGCAGCAAAGCCAAGCCAATTTTGTAATGATGAACAATCATTCTGGGGATGGGACAGGGGCCAGGGAGGAGACACCAATGCCAGGGCCAGAGCAGCCACTGTCCACAGCTCATGTACAGGCAGCCTGGGGTCCTGCATGGGTCACTGAACCTCGCCATCCTTGCCGAAGCCACCACCTCATCTCATAGGGGTAGGGAGGATGATTTCTAGGATAGGACGGCATCTGTGGGAGTCTCTGCAAATCACTGGGCTGATGACAGCTCCCACACACAGAGGCACGCAGGTGCACCTACCCCCCACACACACACATGCTGCCTTGCACGACCCACCAGCCACCTAGCATCAGTGATGTACAAAACATTGAAGTGCTGACTTTCAAGGCCCTCTTGGGCATCTACAAACCGAATGCTGATCAATAATGAACACGGGCACACGACCTAAGTCTTGCCACATGCCAGGCCCATGATGGTGGACCTTTTAGAATTTCCAGTGATAACAAGCCGCAGGCTGGGGCGCGTGTGCCACACGGTCACCACTCATGCACTAGGCCCTGCGTCAGACCATTAAGCCACTGTGTTCACACTAGAGATTAAGGACTGAAGGAGCAGCCAGGGTTCCAAAACAGAGCTGGGGTCCCTGAACCTTGGAGTGGAGCCGCTCCTCCTCCTGCACAGGGGCGACATCGGCCTGTTCATCTGCACACAGAAACAAGGCAGAATAAACACAGTAGTCAAGGCACAGGAAAGGACTTCAGGAAGCTTCCAGAAGCTGCAGGACGTGCACACGGAGAGCCACTTTGCTTTGCACACACAGACTTGGGCCTGACCCCCCCCCCCAGGGCCCTCTCGAGACATTTGTCATTCCCACATTTGCATCAAAATGTTTTTTAAAATCTCACTATTGTCCGATTTTCAAGGGGAAAAAAAGAGGCTTCTTTTTGAGAGCCAAGGGCACCCGTGAATTAAAGAGGATTTACTAGGACTCCAATGAGGGAGGGGAAAGAAAGCTTGGAGACAGGCGTTTGCAGCCGGGAGGGCAGGCAGGGAGTGTGGCTGGCGGCTTGCTGCAGGAAGTCTCCCTAAATCAGCCGGGAATATCAAAGGAGCCGTGTTCCCTCCGGAAAGGCAGCAGAAACAACGCTCCTTACTTAATTTGACAGTGGCTGGAGCTGGCAGTGAGCAGCTTCGAGATAATGCAGTCCATTTCCTAGTGCTGAACACAAGAGAAGAACTGCTGGGGCAGAAATGCAGAAACGGCGCCTCTCCCTTTCCCTTCTGTTCTCTACCCTGAGCCCAACCCCCAGATCTAAGTGCTGAAGATAAGATGGTTCCTATATCTCATTACACATGCACCAAGAATTCTTGCCAACTTAGATTTCAGACGTGGTAAAATTTCTGTGGCAAGAGTGGTTTCAGAAACAGGACCCGCTTTCCCAGGGTAGGCAACAACTCACAAAGAAGCGACCATTGCATCTTTCTTTGATCAAGCAATTTGGAGTTAAGGAAAGGATTTTTCAAATGTTTGCAAAAAGATCCCCAACTCTGGCACACAGAATAGAAATTTCACAGGTAGCTAGCTCTCCGGCACGGCCAGAGGTTTCTCAGTGATTTTGTTTGTCATGACAGTCAGGTGAGTAAAACTAAACTAAAAAGAATTATCCACTCAACAAACATGGATTAGGCCACTGACCATGCCCTGGGCCAAAGACAGAAGAGTCCCCAGAGGGCCAGGGCGAGCATAGCTTTTGTTCTGTTCTGCCAACTGTGATCTAGGCAATCCTGATAGCCTATGGTAGCACAATTAAAGACAGAAACACAGGCACATGTCTGATGGCCTTCCCTGGACCAGCCGGACAATATTCCCATCTCTGTTCTGCTATAGAGAACAGACTCGGAACAGGTCAGCTTGACATCTCTATTTCAATGGATCTGCATAACAACCAAATATTAAAAACAATTTTAAAGCATCAACTAAAGACTGATGGTTTCACCCATTCTCCAAGGCGTGCTTCTTTCTGGCCCTGATGTCGGGACAGTTGCAAATGCTGTATTTCTAACAAGTGGAACTGTTTTTCCAAAGGACTATTGGTCATTTGTTTGGAAGCAATAGCTATTTTACTATTCTATCTCATGCTTGGCACTGAATGCTTCTAAAATAATGCTTTTTGTACCCGTTTTGTCCTGTTGATCTCTATTCTCACAGCTCTGCCTATTGTAATGCTGTCCTTCTCAAGCTGAGAGAATGAGTGGTTGCCTGTCTTGGGCCAGTGGAAATGTTCTTTATTGTCTATTGTCAGCTGCAGCATTCCACAGAGCTAGGTATGACCTGCAAAGCTGTCCCTGGATTTTGGGGCTTTTTTCCTTTGACTAATGGAAACAAAGCTCTCCCCAAAGATTCCAAGGCAAGCCCCCAACTCCAACAGAAGTCTTAATTGGCAACACAAAGCACAACCACTGGGGGCTGGACTGTTTCCAAGGGGGATTTTGTTCCTAAGCACCAGCCTGAAAAGCCCAGAGAAAAGAAAACAAGCATAGACCCATGCACGCACCGCAGAGGCCCCAAGTCGGTTCATTTGGAACTCTGATTACTGAAAAGTTCCTGCGTGATGGTAAACATATTTGAATTTACTCCATCACTGTTTTAACCCTAGTACTCAGAATGCCCTGTTTGCTTCTTTCCGCTGTCAAAATTCTCTGCTAATGAGAGATCTGTAGGAACGTGACCACAGGGTCCCAGTGAGGCACTGCCACTCCTATTTCCAGTTTTAGGGGAGCAAGCCAGAGAAATCTAGAAAGCCATGCAGCTCCAGTAAGCAGCTAGATGCTGCCAAGGCTTAGCAGATAACCGAGTGGATTACTCTGTAAACTGAAAAGAGTCTGTGGAGGCCTCGGACTTCCTGGAGAGAGGGCTGCAGCTCCCGTCTCATGGCCAGGTGCCTCTGAACCACAGGTGGTCCTGACACGGCTGTCCCATTGGGTGGCATGAGAGAGGCCCACTGGGGGGCACAAGCTGCCTGACCGGACAGTCCTGCATGTTCTGCTGGGGTTCAGCCTGGCAAGCACGTACACTAGCAGGACTGAACTGCCGTGCTTCCTCTACCCCTGGCTCTCTCCTTCCTTCCTCCTAAGACAGCAGAGAATATATGCTGCCCAGGAGTCCTTCGGACCTAGGGACTGGAACGTGGGGCCTGCTGCTCCACATGGAGTCCAGCCCACAGCTCTGTGAACAGGTGGTTCTATCTCTCAGACTCACAACCAGCCAGGAACCTCGGCCCAGTGCGGCCCTCATTCTGGACCAAAGCTCCTGCATCTAACCAATGGCAGAAGACTGGATGGGCATAAAGTGGGCACCTTCTAGGCTGTGGTCATATCAGGTGCTCTTCAGGTATAGGCATCAGGCAACAGACAGACGGACAGACAGACAGACAGACAGAGCTGGGGGCCTCTGTCGAGCCCTGGGACCTCTCCCTGGAAAGCGTGTGTCACATCTCTCAGCCTCAGCTTTCTCACAGGCAAAACAGAGATATCGATATGTACCTTGCCCAGTTGTTTTGAGGATCAGACATGTCATGGCACCAAGCACCTGGATCTTAGCTTAAGTAATCATCAAAAATGATTTCTACCATGACTACTGACTTACGAAGGGGGTGAAGCCGGGAAGGGTGGTGCTCGCTTGTAATCCCAGCCCTCCGAGCCTGAGGCAGGAGGATCATGGGAATTCAAAGCCAGGCTTGACACAGCGAGAGTCTGTCTCACTCCTGGCCACGCTGACAAAGGTGGGAGCCCCTGTCACCCTCCTTGTCCCATTCATGTTCTATGGAAGAGCCTTGGGTTCCACTTGCTCCTGTGGGCAGCGGCAGAGAACTCATCCCCGACCCTCACCCTGCCCTGAGTAGACATTTCACATATCAGAACTCCAAGTACAGTCTCCTGAGAATTCTCTAAGTCAAGGCAATGAGTAATAAGAGGGCTAAGAAAGCCATAGACAGGGGCGTTGCTGCACATCAGCCTTGCCATGGGCCAAACCGAGAGCCATCTCCAAAGTCAGAGACCGCGGACGCCTGCCCCTTGTACTCATGAAGCAAACGAGCCAAAGCTGGAAATCCTCTCCACAGCTCAATTTTCACTTTCCTTTTCGCTTTAAGGTTCTTTTTTCTTTCTTGCTTTCTTTCATCCAGGCACAGGGCATGTGGCTCTGTACCAGAATATTATTCAGCCTTAAAGATGAGCCCATCCTATGCTAGGACACAGATGGCCTTGAAGACGTGTGGCTAAGCCCACAATCCAGTCCTGAGAAGACCAGCACACAGGACGCCCTCATCCAGACCGCGGGAAGGAACCAAAACCACAGACACAGAGAGCAGAGATGCGGCCCCAAGGGCCATGTTTAAAGGACAGAATTTCAGCTCCACAAAATGGAAAAGTCCGAGCGACCTGCTGAACAACGTGCACACACCCAGCACTCCTGAGCAAGGTACTTAAAATGCTGAGCTGGCAAATTGAGCCTTACGCTCTTTTTTCACTCCCATCATAAAACGTAACAGACGGAAACCCGAATGCCAAGGAAAAGTCAGTCTCGCTAACCTCGCAGGTCGATGCACAAAAGGCTCCTGCACTGCCGCCAGCTAGAGTCCAGGTCATTCTGGGTTGAGTATCAACACAAATGGTTCAGTTTGATATCAAATAAGGCTAACAATTGCATTTTAAGGTTCTAAAAAGTACTGCAAAAGCCATTTTCAAAAATTCACACAAAAAAAATCAATGCAGGAAGCTACACAGTAAAGCACAGCACGAATGTGCCTGATGTGGTCAGGTCACTCTGTATGAACTATGTATTTCAAAGATGTCATGAATTCATTTAACACAGCTGCGGCTCCACGTCTGTTTCTTAGGCTTGACACAATTTACCTGAAACCCAGTTCTACCTCGTCGCCCCTGGCCTCGTCGCCCCTGGCCTGCTTACAGTATCCTCCCCCGCTGGACACATGCCTACAGCTCAACCCTCACCTTGCTGACCCAAAACCCATCTCCCCAAGACAGAACCTCAGAGCAGGCCCAGAATCCTGCCAGCCGGTTCTCCACCTGCTCTGCGTTCTTCTGGCCAGTGCCTGGGTGCTGCTGCGGCCCTTCCACCTCAAGGCCTGCCCCCCAGCCCGGGCTGCTCCTAGTGCTCCCCAGTGTCAGCTTCCAAACTGGACAGGGGGCTGACGAGCCCTGCAGAACACCTGCCAAGAACACACAGAGCAGATCTGGGCCCTGGACCTCTGCGGAGGTGGAGAAATCACCAAAGAGAGGCCCCGAAAACTCCACCACCAAATGCCAGACCCCTTCCGGACCAGCTGGGGTTCACAGCACTTTCTGCGAGCACCCTGGAGACCAAATCAGTGGAGAAAAGAAGATGGCTGAGTAGATTTTCTTCTAAGTCACAGCAGCACCACACACCACACAAACCTCTCCAAGCTCACAGGACTCCCCAGGGAACCCCGGGCAGGTCCACAGCCCAAATCCCCACCCAGGCCTTCTTAGTATTTTCACTGACTCTACAATTCGTTACATTCTTAATCCAAGAGAAAGCTGCAGAAGGATTTGCTTGAGTCTTTTACATTATATAAGCACCAGGTGTTTAATTTTCCACAGCCTAAAGAATTTAGAGTGGCTACCAAATGTAACATTTTAATATGTGCATTATGAATTAACCAAAAATAAAAGTTCAAAGCAAATGATCAACTCTGGCAGACATCGGTACCTAGAACTCTACCGTTAGGGGCCTTGTAAAAGCTTGAGCTTATCCATTCGCAGATTTTTAACAAGTCAAGGTTTCTATGGCAACCTGCATTCTGCTGTGTTCCAAATATGGATGCAGGAACAACATACTCTTTTTAACCTCCCTGCATAGTCCCAAGTACTTTTATAAAGAGAAAGTGAAATAAAAATATAGAAAGGTACACTGTGGTTTTAGCTAATGAGATTTCACAGACGATATATTTAACTCTAAAACAAGAAGAGAAGTCTTTGCAGTTAATATACATAACAGCCAAACGAGGAAGGCTGGGCCTGGGCAAGCTTTTACTCGGGAGAAACACCGAGCGCTGTTCCTACAAGAGTTACACTCTAAGGTAACTGTCCTACTAATTTCTATCAGCTCATTAAAAGGAATATTTCATGCTTATGTTGTTTGATTGATCTTATATGCCTACATATGGTAATCTGAGCAACTACTTTGAAGATAACAAAAAATGTGCAATATAATAACCTTTGTTAATTTCCTATCATATTTTTTCAAATTCTGTATCTTTTTTACTATTGTCTTTCAAATTAAAAAGACACACACAAAAAAAGTTACACTCTTTAAAATCAAAGAAGGAGCTGCTTTCTGAAATCCTGCGGTGCCTACCTTTTGGTTGCTGGGATGGTGGTCTCTTTCCTGGCCCCCGAGGGGGACGGCAGGGAGCCACTGGGTTTCTTTGGTAGCACAGTGCCATTGTTGACAGTGGTTCTTAAAGGCAGGGTCTGCACCAGTGGTCTCGCTGTAAGGGAAGCAAGAGAGGAAATGAGAACAGTCCCAGTGGTAATGGTGACACTACAGAAGTTAAGCCACGCAGAAGGAAGAGGATGTCAGCTGGAAACGCTAGCAGAAGTGACACAGGTGACACATGGTGCTTGAAGGCAAACCTAGACACCAGCCTCACCCTCTACCCAAAGAGGGACTCATGAAAAGTCCAAACCCGTCACTTTTCTAGAAGCAGTCTTGGATTTGGTGATGAGTTTAATTTTTTATTATTTACTCATTTGGCACAGGGTCTCACTATGCAGCATGGACTCAGAGTGATTCTCCTTTCTCAGCTTCCCCAGCGCTGGGATTATAGGGGTGTGCCAACATGCCCAGTTTTAGTGGCTGGCACGGCGTAGGGCTCGTGTGGCATATGGTACTGGGGATTGAACCTGGTCTTTGCACTTGCCAGGCAGGCGCTTAAACCACTGAGCTCTCTCCACAGTCCCAGGTGATGTTTTTAGATATAATACTGAAAGCACAATCCATGAAAGAAAAAAAAAAAAAAAAAACCTGACAATGTAGACCTCATTAAAAATTTTGTGCAAAAGATGCTCAATAAGAATACAAGTCAAACATCAAGAAAATTTTTTGCATCATATATATTTGATAAAAGGCCAGCATAGAGAACATAAAAAGAATTCTCAAAGTTCGACAGGAAGAAAATAACCAATCCAGTTTCAAAATGTGCAAAAGATCTGAATAGACTCCTCACCAAAGAAGTTATGTAGATTGCAAATAAGCACACAGAGAGACGCTTGACACCGTTTGTCCCGTGGAGGTGCAAACTGAACCAGGACTCGGTAGCTCGACTCACCTGCTAGGGAGGCCCGCATCCAAGCGGAAGCCCTCATGGGCCAAGGACGGGCAGCTACAGGGAGTCTCACTGGTTCCTGGAGAGAACACAGAATGGGGCTGGGCCCTTGGAGGGCAGCTTAGCAGCTTCTGACACAGCTAACTAGGGTCTTCCTGTGGTCCAGAAACTGCTGACACGAGGCATTTGCCCAGTTGATCTGAAAACTTCTGTACGCAAACCTGCACATCAGTATTTGTAGCAGTTTTATTCCTGACTGTCAAAGCTGGCATCAGCCAAGATGTCCTCTGATAGGTAAGTGGATGGACAGACAGACAGACAGACAGACAGACCAGGCCACTCAAACAGTGACTCGGGACTTGAGGATGAAGAGGGCCAGACTGAGCCGCTCGGGGAGGCACAGCTGCAGTCCCTCCCACACAGGACAGAAGGGCCCAGGGGCACTTCACAGAGAAGCCTGCCAGATGCCCGCTCAGCCAGCTGATTTCCGTCTGGATCGACAGCAGTGTGGCACCGTACACGACATGATGCTGCCTTCCTCTCTGAAGCCCACAACCCGAGTCCATCTCGAGAGCCTCAGGCTGGCCCACAGGAAGGGCTGCAACGTGCCTGATCAGTCCCCCTCACGGCTGTCAGGCATCAACAAGGAATGCTGTCCTTCCACGGGAGCACAGGGAGATGTGGTGACCCTCTATCCTGCGGTATCCCGGAGGCATCCCCAAGGGAGGCACTGGAGGCTGAACCGAGGGAGGCCTGACTACATCTCTAGCTCCATCCGCCTGCCGGCCTGTCTCTCCACGTATCACTGTACAAGGTCTTAGGAAATTGCCCGGGATGGCTTTGAACTTTCAGTCCACCTGCCTCAGCCTCCCAAGTCTGAGATTACAGGCGTGTGCCACCACCCCTGCCTAAGGCACAGCCTTTAATTAACAACATGCATGCACAGTGGCACAGCCACACCGCCTTAATGTAGACGTGAACCGCAGGGGAAACTGGGTAAAGGACACAGGCAAACGCTCCACACTCGGGGCTTTTCTGTAAATCTAAAACTAGTCTAAACCAAAAAGTTAAAATGCTATCACAATTTATTGTGTTCATCTCGAATTTCTATCTGCCTCAGCTTAGGCTACTGGAATCTACCTGCACATAATGCCCAGTTTTTAATACACAGAAACTTTTCAGTGCCTAAAGCCCAGGACTAGACATGCTCCTTGTGGGACAGAGTGGGTGGCCCCCTCAGCCCAGGCAGCAGAGACTGCAACTCTCTCCGCCTCAGCGCTGTAGCCGAGCTCTGAGCGTGCACCGGCCAGGCAGGGCGTGAACACCAGAGCAGCGCTGGCTCCCAGCCAGGTGCAAGCATCCCTTGGTGTGCGCACTCTCCCCGCCCAGGTCCACGCTCTCCCCGCCCAGGTCC
>NDGN011378254.1:0-11301 GCA_002564285.1 Tympanoctomys barrerae
CTCTCTCTCTCTCTCACACACACACACACGCACACACACACACACACACACACACACACACACTCTGGCTGGCCATTCCTCTAGCCCTGGTACTTGAGGTCCCGTTGTTTGTCTCGGATTTTTCTCTCACCCTCACCCAGAGGCCGAGCCTGTCTCTTATTAAGTGACTTGGTATCCCTATACTTTCCAGTTTCGAAAACTATGTTTTACAAAGCATCATTTGTGTCTTTGTTTTTTAAACATTTCCCTCATGGAGAAAGGCCAGATGGCTCAGGCTTGTCCATGTCCTTGGCTTTTGGCAATTCCTCTTCTGGTGGGAGAGATGTTCCCAGTGGTGTACTTGCAAGTAGACCAGTTCTTCAAAAAAAGAAAAAAACAACAGACCTGATGAATAGCCTCTACTGATTTCTGCTGTGTAAAACCCTCTCTGTGACTGATCTCAGGCTACCAACCTGACGTCTCCAAGCGTAGCCTTTGGGCAGAGATCGGTAAATCTGCTCCCAGCCCACCACCACCTTCTCTGCCTTTGCCCTGGGCTCACTAATAAGTCCCCCAGGAAGCCTGTCCTCACAGCTGCTGTGAACACGAGTAGGACTCTGGTCTCTGGCGCTGGAGCTTTCCGCAGTCAACCTTCCTTCCACTCTGGCTCACGCAGCCTCCTCTGTGGCCAGGACTCAGCCGATGGACTCAGCCCAACTTCTTCCTCCACTGACTCCTCCGTGGCCTGTTAAATCCCCAATGTCTCTGAGCCCCACGATCAATCTCAATGTCCCCCAAGCATCTCCAGAAGCCGCGCAGTTTCCTCCCCACCGCCCTCCCTCTGCTTTGCCTTGATGGGCTTCCTGGACTGTAGCATAAGAACGCGGCCTGTTACCCAACTCCCCGACCCTGGATGGGCCTGTCTGCTGCTTCTAGGCCTTGACGGCTGCTTCTTCTCTTCCATTCTTCGGCTCTTCCTTTCCAGGCACATCTGCCTTTACTTCTCATTTGTATCCTGTTTACTTATTAGGTGCTAGGGGTACACTCTGCCACTGAGCGATAGTGCCATCTCCAGGCATTCATATTTTTAGTTTTTTATTTATTTGGCACAGGGTCTCGCTATGCAGTTCAGACTCATAGTGGTCCTCTTGTCTCAGTCTCGCCAGCGCTGGATTACAGGTTTGCGCCACCATGCCCGGTTTCAGTGGCTGGCATGGCATATGGTACTGGGGATTGAGCTCTGGACCGTGTGCTTGCCAGGCAGGTGGTTAGACTGCTGAGCTATCTCCCTGGCCCAGAAATCCATATTTTTAACAGACGGTGCATGTAGTCTGAATCCCACTCTTTGAGAAATGGAGCAGTAGCCACTACCCAAGTGTGTCCTCTAGCACTTGCAAAGTGGCCACCACAAGCTGAAACGTGGCTGGCTTCCCGAGACTAAAAACAGCAGTGGCGAGGCGCAACGTAGAAAGCCTGGCTTTTTTATTGATTACACTGACGTCATAACACCTTGGATGTATTGCACTGGCTTACAGAAAATGGATTCTTGCCAGGCGGGGTGGTGCCCTCCTGTAATCCCACCACTTTCTGAGAAGTGGAAGCAGGATTATAAATCTGAGTCCAGATTAGGCCATTTAGCAATTTAGCAAAAATGTTGCAGAACAAAAAATTTGAAAAATGGGCTGGGAATATAGCTCAGTGCACAGACCTTGGGATCAATCCCCAGGACCCCCCAAAAGTATTCTTAAAATTAACTTTCTATTGTTTAGGTGGCTACTAGAAAATTTGATGGAAATTTGGCTCCCATTAAAATGTCTATGGAGGAGTGGTGCCTCATGAGAGGCACCTGGGGACCTTCTGAGGCGAGCCCGAGGCCCGGAGGCTGCGCGCAGGATGTGAGACGGCTTCCTGCGGAGGCGGCCAGAGCTTTCATCAAATCTCAAACCAGTCAATACTGCAGTAAAAACCCACTACCTCGACCCTGGTGATCTTAGAGCAGGAGGAGTGGACGCTGCATCTCCATTCGTCTTCTCTGCTATAGTAATGTCAGAATGTCTGGATTAGATTCAGGAGTGCTTTGCTGAGTCTTTTGAAGTAGCCATTAGTGTCACCTCCATGTTACCAAGGCCGAGAGAGGTAAAGCCACCTGCCTACGCCACACAGCGGTTTAGCACTGGCTGTGGGGCTCCCCGTCCGCCTGCTCACACAGATTGTGCATGTTTGGGGGGGCACTCTTTCTACAATTTTTGGTTGATCATTTACTACGGCTTGTCACCGTGGGTGTCACAGGTCAAGGGTTGCGATGGTTGGTTGTGCCTTGCCCTGGGGTGGACGGTTTATCTCCCAAGCATCTTAAGGTTGCTGTCCCTGGAACTCTAGTGTCATCTTCTTAGACAGAAAGTGGTGCTGGCCAGCATGGGAGGGGCAGCTGTGGGTCAGGTCTTTCCAAGGCTGCGCAGTGTTTCCTGTTGGGCCAGAAGAGGGTGGACTCGCGTCTGGGCGGGGCTCACCTCCTCCCACAGAAGTTTCAGTTGGGAGTGGGCGGAAGAGGGAGAAAGGTGGAGGGAGAGACCAGAGGAGATAAACGAAGAGGCAGAGAGATAAATAAATGCCTCCAGGAAGCAGAAGAACACTGGGAGAGGAGAAATGGAAATACTGGAGCTAGAGCCAGAAAAGCTGAGGGCAAGACACTGTCTTTCAGATTTTATAAATAACACTCTGGTCCGGGAGACAGTGCTGGTCATAGAGACCACAAGCGTCATCTGGTGACAGCACATGTGGTTAGCCTGTATGAGGTCCTGGATTGGGTCCCCAGCATCAAAACCGATAATAAAATAAAATGAGATGGCATTTATAGATTAAAGCTACGAGGGAGACATTCTTAGAAATCTTTTTCTTTCCACATAGGACTCTAGTAAGTTGGGTCTTTTGTTTGTTTGTTTGTTTTTGTTTTTGTTTTTGGCAGAACCGGGGATTGAACTCAGGCCTGTGTGCTTGCCAGGGAAGTGCTTATTCCACTGAGCCATCTCCCTAGCCCCAGTTGGGTCTTTTTAATCCTCTTTTTTTGAGGTTTTATTCTGTGGTTTCAGTATCACAGGAGTTGCTCTCCTATTTTCCAGCTGCTTCTTCATGAGAGTAGTCATTGTCCAGTTAATCCTAAGGGCAAGACATCAGAGCAGGCCTTGAGGATGAGGTTCTTCTGTGTTATCCGCAGGGACGGATGCCTTTATGACACCTGGCCTGACTGCTGAGTTCTGTCCTTCCCTGCTGAGCTTGCTAAAGTCAGCACAGAGAAATCAAGGCTCAGCAGACAGAGGAGGCTGTGCTGGGAGGCTGGTTTCTGCTCTAGCTGCTTGGTCTCCCTGGACCTCCGCAGACTCATGTGTAAAGTGGGAATCACAGGCGCTAACCCCTTCTCCCCGATGCATTTGCAGTACCGACTGCAACTGAGATAAGGTATGAGCAAAAGTGGAAACTAAGCACGAGATTTACAGCTAGCAGGGACAGGCTGAGTGGGCGACAGAATCATCCAAAATGGGAGAGCAGCATGCGGCTTCGGCTGGCTCTCCGTCATGTCATGCACGCTGTGGTGCTTGTTTCTTAAGGAACCCGTTTCCTTTGTCCTCTTTCCTGCCCCCCCTGCCGTGTTGCTCAGGGCCACCACCGGGGTAGCGTCTGCACTGTGGGAAAGAGCTACAGGCTGCTGAGAGGAGCCCTGAGGAAGCAGCGTGGGAACGTGGCCTGAGCCCACCTGAGGCGCCTCCTCTGTGCGCGTCCTGGGGGGGGGGTGTGTGTGTGTCAAAGGCCCAGTGGGGTGACTCAGGGCGTGGAGCCACCAAACCACTCTGTTTTCCTTCCAGGTCTTGACCCTGCAGGCCCTTTATTCAATGAGAAGCCTCCTGAGGACAGATTAGATCCTAGCGATGCCCAGTTCGTGGACGTCATCCACTCTGACATCAACGGTAACAGCCCTGTCCTTGTGGGTCGCAGGCCCCAGACTCCCAGAGTCTCCCCCAGGGGAATCATCATGCAGGGACTGAGCAGGTTCCTTCAGCTCCCCTGTCTCCCACAGGGCAGGGTTCCAAACCCACAGAGTCCCTGAAGGGAAGCTGGTGCCGTGCCAGCTCCCGGGATGGTATGCTGGGTTGGGCATGATTTTCCCATTGTCCCTTCTTATATTTTATTTTTAAAGCCACCCTCTTGCCCAGGTGTGGAAGGCTGGTTTGCACACCTGTGCACACAGATTTACACATGTGCAGCTGGATTTGTGGGGACATTTTTTGGTTCCCGTGATTTCCTTTAGCTAAGAGAAAAACTGAAGTATCGCATCTGTCCCCGGAGCAGCTCCGGCCTACCTCAGCTCCCAGCTCTGCCTTGTGTGATGCTAAATTCACATCTGGGACTGCATCCGTGTCACATGGGCTGGAGTGATGGCCAAGGACGGTGTCCACCATAGCCTGAGGCTGGGAGAAGGGCTGGAGTGGGGACTTGACGAGGACAGAGGGGATGAGTGTGTGGTCACTGAATGGTACATCGTCTTGGTGCTGTGAACACCCAGAATACGCCCGGCCCAGTACTGGGGATGGCTTGGTGGTGGCACGCTTGCTTGGCATGCATGCATGAGTGTTTGACTGTAACAAAACACTCCTGACGCTGTCACAGGTACACTGATGTGGTATTTTGCAATTGTTTGTCTTAAAAGAAATGCATCTTTGTTTAACAGCTGCCTTCCTACTATGGCATTTGCAAAGTGTTACCTTATTTATTTATCTATTATGTATTTAGTACAGAGTCTACAGGGTCTTATTACACAGATTGGACTCGTAGTGATCCTCCTGTTTTCAGCCTCCCAAGTGCTGGGATTACAGGTGCGCGCCACCATGCCCAGTCACAATTGCTATTTCAGCACCCAGCACTGCACGCTGGGGATGGAACCCCATCCCTGCATCTGCCTAAGCAGGGACTTTAATCCATATCTTACTTATTTTTGAATGTTTAATGGAATCAAGCAATTTACATTTTATTCTTGGAAAGTAATGTTCTTAGGGGAGGGCATTATACAAAAATCTTTTATGTATTTATTTATTTGGCACAGAGTCTTGCTATGCAGCTCAGACTCAAAGTGATCCTCCTGTCTCAGCCTCCTGGGTGCTGGGACACAGGCATGTGCCACCACATCTGGCATTAGAAAGTGCACCTTGAAGGAAAGAGTATAAATTTTGTAGTCAAGCTCACGTGGATTGAGGTCCCGCATTCTGCTCTCTGGTGCTGTCACGGCAGTTTCTTATGTCTCGGAGCCTACATGTTTTCCTCTGAGTTTACCGGTGGCTACTTGGTAGATATTGAAAAAATCAGAAGCAAAATGTGAGACACGTAATAACACATGTGGGATGCCAATATACAGTAACTATTACTGTTATTACCACAATGTAGTATTACCACAAGGTACTTTGCATATATGTGTATACATATATTTCAGGAATATTTTAATCAAGAATTTTGCTCATTATTTTTGCATTACACGATTAAAGAAGATAAGCAGTTATTAGATCTGGGTATCATCTTTTCCCCCTTGAGATAGACTCTCACTGTGCTGCCCAGGCTTGCCTCACATGCCCAGGCTCAGGTAATTCCTCCACCTCAGTCTTCCAAGTTGGTGCAACTCAATATCTGCTGGTGCGTGTGTTTATTTTTTGCAGCATCGGGACGGAACCCGGGGCTTCAAGTGCTAGGCGAGTGCTCTAACTCAGGTCTACACCCTCAGCCCACCAAAGTGGCATCTGGTAGTCCTCCCACCCTCTCTTTGTGTACCAGAAGCTCTGATCTTTTGGTGGTGCTGGGATCAAGTCCAGTACCTTAAGCCTGCTAGACAAGCACTTAACCCCTCAGGCATAACCCTGGTCCTATAATTTTCAAGGCCTTATATTTTAGAAGTGTTTGTTATTACTATTATCTTAGACTCCAAAAATGCTTAAACAGTAAGTAAAAATCCACGTTTTCTTGTTATCAATTAAAGGCTTATGCAAATGCAAGTGGAAAGCACCCCACAATTAAAGAGTTCCAGCAAAATGTAAGGAGAAATGTATCATTTTGAGTAGCCTGTGGTGAATGAATGATCCAACTCCTTTAGGTCTTTAGAAAGAGTGGAATTAAATATTATGATCATTTTTCCACTCACCTAGCAATGGCACAACTATCTGTCACTCTACCAAACGTCTGAGACAATCAACTTACGGAGAGGTTCGGCTCATGGTTTTGGAGGTTCCAGTCCATGGCGGGGGTGGGGTGGAGCCCGTGCTTTTAGGCCTGGGCTAAAGAAACATATCATGGTGGGAAGGTGTCCAGGGGGCCAGCTGCTCACCTCAGGGCCAGGACTTGAAGAGGAAGCGGAAGGACGGGGCCCCCTGGGAGAGCACCCCCTCCCTGACATAGCACTTCTTTCTAAGTGGTGGTGACCTCCCAGTGTCACCACTCTGAGGACCACGCCTTCAACACTGGGTCTCTGGGTGACGCTTAGGACCCAAAATGTAGCAGAGGGTGGTAGAATTTGTAGCTTGCTTTCTAACTAACTAGCTGGGTGCCTTAGGGTAAAACACTTACGTGGGTATAAAAATAATGATGGCAACAATGACAGTAGTGGTGAGAATACAGTTCCTGCCCTTGTCCTGCAGACAGATGAGCTATGGCCTGTGAAAAGTTTGAAGCCATATGAAAGCATAATGTGTTTTCTTTTAGCACTGGGCTACAAGGAACCACTGGGAAACATAGACTTCTACCCAAATGGAGGATTAGATCAACCTGGTTGTCCCAAAACAATATTTGGAGGTAAGTGCAGATGGTTTGTATTTTGTAAAAGAAGGCTTTGATGACGGTAGTGAAAAAAAAAATATCCTACATATGATAAGGTTTTCTGGACAGAAAATTAATTTCTGAAGATGGAGGTGGTATCAATAAATATAAATTAAAAATCATAACTCAAAAATGTTACTTTAGGGGGGGCAGGGAGATGGCTCAGTGGAATAAGCGCTTCCCTGGCAAGCGCAACGGCCTGAGTTCAATCCCCAGTTCTGAAAAAAAAAAAAGTTACTTTAAAAAAAATTATAGGGGCTGGAGATAGCTCAGTGGTCTAAAGTGCCTGCTTAGGCGAGCTTAGGCAAGCTTAGGCAAAGCACAGGGACCGTGGTTCGATCCCCCCAAGCACCACATGCTTGGAAGCCCTGTCCCCAGGGTGCGCTGAGCCAGAAAAAAAAAAAAAGGCATATGATTAAAAGCTATTTTGCTTCATTTCTTATTTCTCTTTCTCTTGAAAATATCATGTCTTGGACCTAAAGATTCTATATCTGGAAATGTCATAGAGAAATAATTGGGAAATGTAGACAAGAAATTAGAGGGCAAACGTGTCCAACGGAGCATTATTTATAATAAGGTTTTAGAGGTAATGTAAATGTCCAACATAAGGGAATCATTAAATGAATTACGGTTCCCCCACACAAGCAATATGCGTTATAAATCATATTTTCAAAAATTAATGACATTAAGTGAGCAAACATAAAACCATCCAACAAGATCTCAGTTGCTGTCTCCGCCTGCGCCTGCGCCTGCGCCTGCGCCTCCGTCTGTCCCTCCGGGCTGGGGAGCTGGCCTGGGACCTGGCCTTGCTAGGCCAGTGCTCTCTCTGAGACACACCCAGGCCCCAATTCATCTACTTCTCATTTCAAATGCACGCTTGTGTAGTGCAGGCATCAGAAAAGAATTAACCCGCGTGCTCCAGGCGGTTCGCACTGGCAGGGTCGGTGCTGAGCTCTGAAGTGCTTGATGTCGGTTTCTTTTAATGTTCGGGTTCCGGGTGAGTGCACGTGACAGTGGCAGTGAGGAAAAAAGACCACCAAACCAAAACAGGGAGTTGGAGTGGAATGTCAGAGTGTGTGGGCAGGGATGGGACCAAGCTCAGCGGCATAATAGCCTGCCTTGCGAGCCTGAGGTCCCCAGTTCGATCCCCAGAACCGGGCACGCCTGTAGCCTCAGAGCTGGGGAGGCTGAGACAGGCGGATCACTAAGAGTCTGAACTATGTAGTGTGATCCTATGTCAATATATATCTTTTTAAAAAACGTGTGTGGGAAGAATATAAAAACCCTATGGCCAGTGCTGGACTTCTACTTTCACTGCTGCTGGAAAAGTCAGACAACATGGGGATAATTCTAGAAAAATAGAGGATCATGATACAAATGGCCCCAGTCCCTTGCTGGCCCCGACTGCCCTAGTTCACCTGCTCTGGTCGCTTCTACAGGCATGTGCGGTGGTGCCGGCTGTGGCGCCTTGGTCTGATTCCAGTGCCTGGGCCCCTCCAGACCTCGTGCTCCTGACCACGGCTCCTGTCCCTTGGCTCTACTGTTTCCCCTTCAGATCCGCCCCCTCGATCACTCACTTGGGGATCGCAGTGCCCTTCCCGCAATGACATCGGCAGCTCCTCCTCCTCTCTGGCTCTTCTGACCTCGAGTCCATGTCCTCAGTCGCACAATATGGCAGCCCCTCCCCCCTCTTGCTTTGCATGGCCTGAGGGCCACTTCCTGTGCTTTACCCTTGTGGGGGAAAGAGCACCGGCCACTTGGCCACTCAGCTGGATCCCAGCCCCTCAGGTCTCTGCCAAAGGAGCCCCTCAAGTCCCTTGTTTGCTCGGGATGTTGCAGGAGAAGGCCTGAGGCCACACGGGTGAGGTAAAGGCCCAGGCAGGCTTGGAGCCCTCAGCCACAGGCTCACCTACTCAGGTATCTTGCTAGGGGCAGCCCTCACCTCCTGCAGGGGCGCCCTAGATTTGACTTTTGCCCCATCTCAGAAAGCCGTTTTCTCTCTCTCTGAGTTCCTGAGACCAACGTTCATGTTCACATTCCTCCTGACCCGGGGTAGAGGCGTCCTCCTTACCTTTCTTCTGTTTCTGGTGACCCTTCCCCACCCCCAATACTAGGGACTGAATCTAGGACCTCACACATGCTAAGCAAGCTCTTACCTCTGAGCTACATCACCAATCTTTTTACAATTTGGAAGCAAGGTTTTACCAAGTTTCCCAGGCTGACCTGGAACTTGCCACTCTCCTGCCAGCCTCTGTTGGGTGGCACAGCGGTGGTTCACAATCCTCAGCCTACATCAAAACCACATGGAAGGCTCAATGAAACGCAGTGTGTGAGCACTCCACACCCTCAAGGTGGTTATCACAGACCAGCACCGCCCAGAAACCAAACAGCACCTGGCAACCACGGGCGGCTGTGTTTTCAAGCCGGGTGGCACGGAGCAGCTGTTCGCTTTATCTGCCTTGGTTGCCCGCCTGCTCTCTGCCCGGGGGCCGGGCTCTGGTGCTCTCGATGTGGCCCCAAGCAGTTGCATAATCATTAGTGCCAGTTTGCTGCAGACTGGGGAAGTGCTTGACTAGACCTTTGTCCCCCAGGGCTGGGGACCTCACACAGGCTAGGACAATGCTCTACCACCGAGCGCCACCCTCTAGCTCTTTTATCATTTTCTTTAGAGAGAGGCCCACTACCCCAGTAGGTGGCCACACTCCTGGTGGGCAGACACAGCGTGGACAGTATTTGGTGTGCAAAGCGGCCTTGTACCTCAGACCTTGAGCTCTCAGACACACATCATCAGGATCAGATGGGGGCAGCAATGTTTGTTAAAATGCGAATTCCTTTTTCAGGGGAGGGGGAGCTGGAATCAAACTCTCGACCTCATGCTTGCCAGGCAGGCACTGAGCCTCTGAGCTAAATGCTGAGCCCCCAAATCTAATTCCTGAGCCTCCTCTGAATTAGAAATAGCTGAGGTTGGCCCTGAGCTCTGTATTTTAATAAGGATGATAACTGTAGCTGAAACATTGGATGACAATGAAAGACACATCAAGTGCTAGCAACAGCCAGGGGTTCTTTTGGTGGTGCTGAAGATACAATCATTTGTGCCAGCTGGCCATGCACTCTGTTAGGGTGCTACACTTCCAGCCTTTTAAATTTGTCTTGAGGCAGGGTCTTGCTAAGTTGCCCAGGCTGATATGGAACTTGTGATCCTCCTGTCTCAGCCTCCCAAGTAGCTGGGATTGCAAGTGTGCACCTGTGTGCCTAGCCTTCAAGGTCTTTAATGAAAGCATATTTGCTTTCATTCCTGCCATGACCTAATCTAGCTTAGCCTCCTCTTCTGCCGCTTGCCAGTGTGGAGCTCCATCTGTGTGTTTTTACAAGGACCGAAGGGGCCCAAGCACGCTGACGCTTTTGAGTGCGTGCCCGGCGGCGTGCTGGAGACGTGAATTGTGTGTGTGCCGCGCTTCTATGAGTGGCTCCAACTGCTCTACTCTGGCTCCATTCCCATCACCCCAGGAATGCAGTATTTCAAGTGCGACCACCAGAGGTCCGTGTACCTGTTCCTGGCTTCCCTGAGAAGAGACTGTGACGTCATCGCGTATCCCTGTGACTCCTACAGGGATTACAGGAACGGCAAATGCGTCAACTGTGGCACAGCGCACACGGAGCCCTGTCCCCTTGTGGGTATGTCCGATAAGCAGTGTCCCTTTCTGATGAATTAGAGCTTGCTCATCCTTGGTACAAGTCCCAGAACTGTTTTATTATCTAAATATCCCCCCACTCCATGTATCTAGTTAGCTGTCTGTAGTCACTTTGTCCTTTGAAGCATTCTGGTCTTTTCAACAGTGTTACAAAAGCAATCTGACATGTTTCTACCCAGAAAGCAGTGCAGCCTTCCCTAGCACGCTCCTCCATCCTGCAATACGGGGTTCCCACGGAGCGTTCCCAAGCTGCCCCAGGGTGCAACCACTTTACTCAACCTGGCCCTGTGCACACAGTCTCCCCTGGGAGCGGTTCACAGAGCCAGGGACTCTTCAGTCACGTGGCCTTGCACAGTGCTCCCTGCCAGCAGGCCGTGCCTGTGCCCATCATGCACCCTGGTGCTCCTGTGCCCACAGGGCTAGGGCTGAGGCGAGCACTCTGCATGGGCTCATTTGCTAGGGGTCAGTGGGGATGCTCTAGGCAGTCCAGACTTTGAAGCTGGGTGGCCGTGAGAATTTTCTCATTTTTTCCAAAAGGAAAAAATGCAAGATAGTAACAGGGCAGGTTACAGACAAGTGCAGCCTTGACTGTGCATAGAAGCAGCCAGGACATTCTTAAAAAGTACTGCCCCCAACATAGGGCCTTGCTGTGCAATTAGTTCAGCCTGGCCTTGAACTCACCACCCAGGCTGATGTTATAGATTTTTTTTGGCAGAAATGGGGATTGAACTCAGGCCCCTGTACTTGCCAGGGAAGTGCTTATTCCACTGAGCCATCTCCC
>NDGN011378273.1:0-11049 GCA_002564285.1 Tympanoctomys barrerae
CTAAGAAGAATGTATGCAGTGTGTTAATTATTGAAACTGTCCTACCGATTTTATTTGAAACTGCCTCATTGCTATTTGTTTATCAATAAAATTATGGCAAAAACAAAACAAAACAAAGGCTGGAGGCTTCCTGCCCAGCCGCCGGGCCCACCACGGCAGCATCACTCTCCCACCTCCTAGCTTCGGCCGTACTGCGTTCAAGCCATCACTGTAAGCGCTGGAGCAGTACTGGCCAGAGAGACCGCACAAGGCACCCATGATCTAGGGTGCGTTTCCATCTTTATCGTGTTGTGAGTAGAGAAAGAAGAGTGAGAAGACCTGGCCTTTTTGTGTTTTTCAGTTTTCATGCTTCTCACACCACCATGACTCAGAAAGCTCCGGGGAACAAGAGAAGATGCCCGCATGGGAGGACAGCAGGAAGAGGGCTGAGATCTGGGTCCAAGAGCCGGGACTCACAGCACAGAGTATGGTAGGAGGGGTCCGAGCACAGCTCAAAGGTGCAGGGCTTGGCCCACATTGATTCAAACAGATTTTCCTTCACTGGAGAGTAAGTTAACAGACTAAAAGTTGCTTCAAACGAGAGCTAATAAGACCAGGAGAGCTAGCTGGCTGATAGGAAATGATTTTACATAACCAGAAAGAGGTTCTTTCCTGGAAAATAACTTGGAATGTCTTATATTTATAAAGACACCAACTCTATGAAATATAATGAATACCAAGAGGGTAAGAAATGTCAGTGATGAAATGAACAAGATGTGGTAGAAAAAGAAAAATGGTGTAGACATTAAAATAGAATAGAAAATTAAAATCATTATAGGAGACAGTGAAAGATTTAACTTTAGAAAAAGGAGAAGGAGTGTCACAGACAGCAAATCTGAGAAGGTAGAAAGACGTTTAAATAGTAACACAACAGGAAAAGCCTAGGAAGATATAAAATAGGAAAGAGATCAGAGAGAATGTTTAAGTATTCCAGATAAATATCTCAAACTTGTCAAAATAAATGATATAAATAAGAATCAATGAAAAACATTTCAATTGATGACAGGCAGTGTCAATCTTTTCCAGTTCTATAACTATTAATATATTCTAAAATAATGCATAGAATGTTTTATTCTTAGAAAACTCCAAATTTTCCCATAAAAATATGTGCAGCAGAGAATGAGAATGATGTATTTCTTAACTTTATTCTGTCTAGACCAGAGACCAGAAGTTTAATTTTTCTTCAAATAACCAGTTCCCTGTGGAGATAACTATCACCGACAACCTTTTGTGAGGCATGATTACATGTGGTAGTACAGGATATATCTGAGATAAAATAGCTTGACTTATGTGCTGCTTCTTTTTCTCATGTATTAATCCTCTTTAATGTTCGTGGTTACACATTAAGTTTTAGGAGTTAAAGTCAAAAGTAGTATTTACAAAAGATGGCTCTCGAATATCCTTGAGATTGATAAAAATTATAAAATATATCATATGAAATTGACCATTTCAACCATTTAAAGTGCACAGTTTCGTAGCAGTAAATGCACTTATATTTGTGTGCTGCCATCAACCACATTCGTGTCCAGAACTCTTCTCATCATCCAAAACAAAAGGATGTGTACCTAGTGAGCAACTATCATGCTCTCCCTCCTACCTCCAGCCTGCGGCCAGCAGCACTTCACTGTCTGACCCTAGGATTCTGACCAGATACATCACACAAATAGGATCATACAGTATTTGGTTTTTGACTCACTTATCTTACAAAACATAAATATTCAAGTTTTACCTATGTTCTAGCATATGAAATTTTTTTAAAAATTTGCAGTGCTAAATAATATTCCACTGGATTGGCTGGATGTGGAGGCAGACACCTGTAATTCTGGCACTAGGGAACCTGAGGCAGGAGGATTGCTGTGAGTTTGAGATCAGCCTGGAGTACAGCAAGACTTGTCTCAAAAAAATAAAATTCTATTGTATGACTACTGCATTGTGTTTATATATTTTGTCTGTGGAGATTTAGCTATTATGAATTGTGTTCCTTTAAACATAGGTGTCCAAATATGTGTTTGAGTCTCTGCTTTGAATTCTTTTAGGCATATACCCAGAAGTAGAATTACATGATCACATGATAATCTCTGTTTAATTTTTAGGAACTGCCATATTGTTTTTCCAGAGCGATTATATCAGTTAAGACTTCCAAAAACAGGGCTGGTGAGATAGCTCAGTGGAGTAAGCATCTGCTTAAGCAAGTGCAGGCTCTGTGGTTTGATCTCAGCACCACAATCCGTGTCAGCCCCACCTCCAGAGTGGGCTGAGCCAGCCAGAGAGTCTAGACAGTAGCGTATACCTGTAATCCCAGTGCTAAGGAGGCTGAGAACAGGACTAACACTATGAGTTGGAGCTGCATAGTGAGATCCTGTACCAAATACATTAAAAAATGGAAAAGAAACAAACCAGATTACATGTCCAACTGAATCTCTCAAGACTCCTAGGTACTATATATTGCCCAACACACATTAGTCTTTATGTTCTTCTGTTGACCCGATCAGACTGGCGTACCTGTAAGATGGAGAGAGTATCTCATTGATCAAGTGGTGGTGTTTTGAAATGGGTATAAAGACAGAAGAATGCTGCCTTGAGTGAATGCTCCAGAAAAAATAAACCAAACAAACTGGCTGGCAGGAGGCTACCCCCTACTTCCTCCCACTTCCCTTCACTGTCCCTTTCCCATCCCCTAAGTGGACTGGGAAAACTTTGTTCAATAGCCTCCCTAGTTGTTTAGCAACCCACTCTGCTCCAGGCCATTCCGACATGAGTGCAGGTGCACTGTAAGCCAGCGTGGCCCTCGGGGGGCTCCCACAAACGCCAGCTGCTGCCACCTCTTTGGAAAGGTGGTAGGTATTTTAACATGGCAAAGATCAGGGAAGGATAGATTGGGGTCCATTGTTAAAATCCCAACCTCCCAAATCCCAACTAGCTTTGGTGAGCACAGAATATACCCTGGTTTCAGTCTGTCATTTTTTCCCCTCCAGAGACATGACAGATGTCAATCACACATCTCACCTCATTTCACCACTCACTGAGTCTCCATGTGACAATGTGGCTGTCCTGGAGCCTTGTACGTATTTGGACCTATCACAGTCCTGTACTTGGACCAATCAACAGGCTCAGATTTGAATCAAATGTGGGCCTGCACTGGGAACAATGACAGCCTTAAGCTGCTGAACAGGCAGCACTTTGCTTATGCTCCTTCGGTTAGTTTAGGACAGCCTCCTCCAGGGTATTGACCATGCTATGCTGCAGCACATGTTCTGTTAAAATAAAGACTTGTGTTGCTGGTCGCATAAAACTGCTCTTGATTTATCTTTTCGTAGTACTTGTCCTGAGACGTGTAGACGAAGCTGTTGTCTAAAAAGAACAAAAAAACATAAGATGCCGTTGTCGCTCAAAAGCTACAGAAGCCAATGAGACAGTGAAGCCAAAGAAGACCAGCAGCAGAGACCATCACCTGGCCGTGATCCTATGCTGACTCTGGCCTGCAGTGGCTAGCAGCAGCAGCAGTGACCAACAACCAGCTATGTCAACAGTTAGCATCCAGCATTATCCGGGGTCATCGGGTGACATGAGGACTGCTAGCAGAGATACACTTTGCCAATACGTGATTTCAGTCTGAATTGAGTGAAATAACTCTGAAATGATTGGGAGCACGAAGGTGAGCCAAGCAAGGGTACAGTGTCACAGCTGTCACAGCTGCAATATCGTGTAACAGTAGCTGCACAGAGTCCTTTTGGTCCAGCCCTGTTAGGGAGTTCAGGAGATGAGGCAGGTCACTTGTCAGATGCCTTTATCTGAAGAAAGGGGCTGGGCTATTCATCTGCTCTTGATTAGGAAGGATGGGCATTTTCAGGTCCACTGTGAGGCATGCAGAGCTATTCTCCAGTGAAAAAGTTTGGGTATTGATTGCTGGGACTGAAAGCACACAAGGACTGCACGAGAGATGGAAAAGGATCCAGAGGGATACAGTGGAGCACTGACAGCTTCTAACATGGATCTTAATAAAAAGCATGTGTCCGCAGGCTGGGTGCAGACCGGCTGCATACAGGTCTGGTCGGCTGCACGTGCTGTCAGCCATTCATAAATAAATGGAGAGAGAACTTTGTATCAAAACTTTATTAAACAAAAAATGCACCATCGGAATAACATTTCTATAAAAAATGAATATGAGACTGTTCTACGGCGATTACAAAACCCCTTTTTCTTCATGTAGTAGTATACAAGATCATGTGTAGAAACAGTCATTGTTTTAAACTGTAAGCAAGTTTCCTTTCTCATAGAACAAGATTTTACACTTAAATATTGCAATCACTAGTCTAATTTGGTTAACAATGCTAGAGTCTGACAATTTAAAGAAACTCTTTGTAGGCCCAAAATACCTTTTTTAAAAAGGTGTTTTGCAACAACAAAAAATTTCTTTCCACTAAGGCTAGTTAAAGCTGTAGTATACCCACTTCTACCAAATACACTTACTACTATCACACTAACGATTTGTTTGAATTGCAAAGCCCTTAGAGGATGAATAGCACTGGTCTACTAATTCTGCTATCAGAATTATTTTAGGTTTGGTGTTACCAGTTTTGAACAGCCCTGGAAAGGGAGAAGGCATTGATGATAAGACTTCAGTGAAGGCTTTGCCTGGCCTGGACATATCCTCTCACTCAGCGATGGGCAGTTCATTTCCAAAGCAGTCCCTCTGACATACGGAACACTGCAGCTTTAACAGCCAAACCTAGAACCCAACCAGCTCTCCCTTTTTATCATAAATTATCCAAAAAGAAGCCACTCTAAATAATAAATTAAATATTACTTATAAAAAGTACACCCCATCCCCACCCCCCCTTCCCCCAAACAAGCTGGCGATTCTCAAAGTTCAGAATTGCCAGGTTTACCCTACAATAATAAAAAACAGCCTTTCTCCTCCTCTCCAGCATTTCTCTTTCTTGCCTCCGAAAATACACGTTCAGCACACAGTGAGATCCCTCGGCCCATGTCTCTGTGTTCATGACATGTTGTACAGTTTGGCTGTTGTTCTCTTACCAACAAAAAAATCATAGGATGGCAATGTACAGAGGCTCTCTAGTGAGAGCACGAGAGAAAAGATCCTTCAGAGTGCAACTGGAAGCCTGCCAAGTGTGTTATTGCGCAGTGGCAAAGGATGGGTCAGATTGGTAGGAATACTCTTTTGTTGCTATGGGCGTGATATTTGGTTTCCTATCTATACCTCACTGACTAGAAATATTCAGGCATTTTCTTTCAGAATCAATTCATTTTGTAAGCAGGTATTTGGACAGCAAGGTCTATTGAAACATGGGTACCTATATCATATTTGTCTATAATACATAGGTGTATCGTAGACTATACCGCTCTATGCTTTTCTAAGGTATCCAATTCAATTTTAAACACTGGACTTCAATGGGACGTTTTTCTATGAAAATGAAATGATTTGGGAAAATCAGTACCTACAAAATTCAGAATAAAATGTTGCTCAAATGTAATTTTTTATTTTTTTATTTTTTATTATTTATTTATTTATTTATTTATTTGTAAAAAGACACACATTTAATGGGCAACTCCTGGTGGACTAATGGTTTTGCTGGAAAAAACATCGCGCCTGCAGGACACATTGCTCCCGTGTTTGTTCTGAACATAATTAGCCTGCGTTCAGGCAGAGATGTGCACACACCTCTCTGGAAGTTATAAACCTTGAAATATACAAAGGGAAAGTTTTGCAAAATAAATCTACTGTATTTTTCTCCCTAGAGGCAAACGTTATTCTGTCTCAGCATCATCAAATGTAATTTTTTAAAGAGGGAGCATGTGACTGGGGGATCTGATTGCTTTAGGGACTCTCCCATATTCAGGGCACTGCAGTGTGTTGTATGTGATGATAAGCAGGACAGAGCATCCAGAGCCATCCTTCTGGGCAGCTGCAGTTGTAGACAATGCTTGGATGAGGAAGACAGAGCGTCTCTCCTGCAAATCCATTTTAAAGTTCAGATGATTTTGTTCCCTTTTATATACTTAAAACATGGACATTATTTTTTCTTTTCTCATTAATTGGGAATGGACATTGCAAAACCATAAGAAGTCTGGGACTGGGTATTTTTATCTAAATGGTAACTTCTTTAGAGGCCACTTTCTTATGTTAGAATTAGAGTCCCACTGCTGTAGTTGACATACTGCATTCCATTTGGAGATGATCTGAAAGTGTTTTTTTAAAAGGTGGGAGAAGGATCTAAATGGTGGTTAAATTTCAGAAACCATCTTCAGACACAGATTCTGATGGCTTCTGGAAAGACATACACTTAGCAGAGTTTCTTTTGTGAACGTCAGAGAGTGCTAAACCTTGCAGATTTAGGATGCTGTCTGAACCTACTCGAATATTGTGCAACTTTCCATTTGTAGATGTTACAGGGAGGGTGCCAAATATATAGCTCATTTCCAATAATTCATATTTTAAAGAAACTAATGTTATATCCAGTCTCCTAGAAAATGCATAAATAAATCCAGTTCTTGCATCTTTGGCTTATATTTCTTTTAGGTTGTTTAATTGTGTGTTTAATTTAGAAGATCCAAAATGTAAAGTTGTATTATTTAAATACTCCAAATGCTTGTAGGTCTGTTTTATAAACAGGCAGCTTTAGTTATCTTATTGAATGTGAATCACTAAGGAATATTGGTTTTAGCTAGAACATCATAAAAATATTTGGTACACATTATGAGCTAACTGAATTTTGTTTGTTTGTTTGTTTTGAGACAGTGTCTTACTATGCTGCTTAGGCTGGCCTTGAACTCACTATGTAGCCCAGACTTGTCTTGAATTTATGGCAATCTTCCTGTCTTAGCCTCCTGAGTGCTGGGATTACAGGCATGTGCCACAACACCAGGCCAAAGAAATAACATTGAACATAATACTTAGCACCTAAATATTTTATGTTTTATTTTGAGACAAGGTGTTGCCATACAGTTCAGGGTAGGCTTGAATACACTAAGTTGCCCAAGTTGACCTTAAATTCATGGTGACCCTCTTGCTTTGGACTCCCACAGGCTGGGATTATATGGCGTGTGCCACATTTTTGAGAGTTTAGTAAGTGCAAAAATTTATAGAGGAATGAAAAAAGCTTTCTTATCAGAATAAAATACAAAGGCAAATACAAAACTTTTCAAGAGGAGGCTATTGTCTGACAGCTGAGCTCGGTAGAGGAGAGTCCTTAACATGCCCTGCCAAGTCTTATCTTCCTTCTCAGCGAGAAATGAGTCCTGGTGGCAGAGCTCCTGGGTGGCTGTCAAGCCTTGCCCTATGGGAGCCAGAGAGATTTATGAGCTTCAAGAGCCTTGCATGCCATGAACTGGACTGGGAGGAGGAGCAAAGCAGAGGCACTCTTGTGGTATTCACAGACACATTCCTGTCGACAGATCAGGAGACCAGAAAATTAAAAAGTTACCTGAAAACTTGGGCAGGGTAATTGCACACCTGTGAACTATTTGGAGGAGGAAGGAGTGAGTAATATAGAAGTTGTGGTGAACTTGTTGTATATTAAAATCACCAAGTAAATGACATTAGAGTCTCCTGAGGATATTTAAATGGATCCTATTTTATATTCAAGGCATGGCAGTGGGATATATTACCTGTGCCAATTGCTAAAAGAAACTACTGTATTTATTTAATGAAGAAAGTTTCAAGAGCGTGTGATGGAACTTTAAGTCTTATTGTAAACAGATAGCAGATTTTTAATGGATTTTTTAAAAAAATTCATTTCCAAAAATTATTGACTTTGCCCAGAAGGCTCCATAGTTTTATGAATATGCAAGTTCTTGATTCTACTGGACAGACCGACCTATCACTCTATCCCTGAAATTTGAGATTGGCAGCCCACTCCTCACTGAGCACCAGCATGACCCAACAGTATCAAGTGGCTTCAGAAAATGTGCCATGTTCATGAATACTTTTGTGACTATTTTAGTAGGTCTTGATAGGGACTAGAGAAGTTAGCTAGCCCACTGGACATTTTCTTTTTCGAAGCAATGAATTATTTCTGAAAGATCTGATGCCATGTTAGGAAATATCTTATTTCAGGTCAGTGGAAGGTTGTCTCACTAAGTGCCCTGATATTGAACAAAAGAAATCTGTCCCATCAAATAACATCACATGGCTGTTGGATAGGACTTCCAGAAAATCTTAGTAAATTGAACAAGCACTCTTGTTGAAGGAACAGTTTTGCAAATGGACCGGCCTTTCTAATGAACCATTTAAACAAGCCCTTTCTTTGACATCAGATTTCCTTCCAGACATAAAACTGTAAAAAAATAATCTGAATTATTACTTCTGTTACAGTGCCATTTTGCTCAAAATATTTCATTCAGGGATTCATATATAATTACCCACCTAATAAAAGGAGCTATTAGGTTGTAAAGATCCTATCCTTCCCATGCTCTTTTAAAATTATGACCTACTCAAGCTTGAAATCAAAGGCAGAGCTGAAAGGAATAATTCAGCTGAAACTCTCTCATTGGGTTTTCAAGTCACCTAACTGATAAATATGCAAACTAGCTCCCTTTTGGCGACTTGGCTGCATAAACAGGGATTAACTCCAAATGTAGCTGAAAATTCAGAAACTAAAAGAGTGCACAGAAAATGTTCTTAATTTCGGCTAGGTACAAGCTGTACATAACATGGCAATAGGAGTTTAAAATTCTAGCCTACAGTTTAAGACTCTGCTTTGTAAAGTATCCACTGGATTTATGAAGTGTCAGAGTTATCAAGTGGCACCCACACCTCTGCTCCTCCTAAAATCTGGCACAGGCATGGGATGGATGGAAAGTTCCCTTGGCAACAGGACCTGCTGGTTAACATTTATCACTGTTGCCTGGTATAACTCACGGTGCTTCAGGTGGAAGCAGCAGCACCCAAGAGAAGGTACTCTTGAAAACTACCTTTATGGTCCTTCCCCTCCTTGGGGACTGTTTTCAGGAAGTCTACTTCCACAAGGGGATACAGGGGACACTGGCCAGAAGTCCCTGTGATATGTGGAGCTGGCCATTTTGTCCATGGCTAGACGCCAAGGAGAAATCAGGGAGGGATAGGATGGAGGGGCGGGAGGAAGTCTCCCGGCCAGACTCCCGAAGATGCCTCAGTGAAGCTTTGAAATATCATCACAGTGAATATGGCATAAAAGCCTCCCAAATTGAAAAGTGTCCTATTATAAGCTTAAGCACATAATTACTGTGTGTCTGAGAAGATTGCATATTGTATCATCTTTCTAGAAATATGCTGCTGCTGGCGGGATGCCACCATTGCAGATTTTTATGTCCCTATACTTCAGACATAAATGTTAACTGAGGGTGGATTTACAAATACTTGTTAAAATTGGTGAAGTTTATCACCACCTGCTAATATCTGCCACTTGTGTGAGATGAATGATTAAATTAAGACATAAGTATTTGCTGTCTTTTGTTTACTTGTTTACTTTTTGTGCTGTCAGGCAAACATCCAATGTTTCAGCACTATGGAATGAAGGAATTCTCATGAATGCTTTGTACTTTAAAGTGGAAAACAAAATAGTAAGCTGGCACTGATTCGCCATGGCATGGTACAGGCTTAAATAATGCACTTGCATTTTGTGAGACTAGACCTACACATAAAACAACAGGCCTTGATGAAAGAAAACATCGGCATTGGTTACAACAGTGTGGTCTCTGCAGTGACAAAGACCCAGGACTCTTATGGCAGCTCCAGCCTTGATTTCGCCATGAAGATGCATCTCACTTCTGTGTAGTGACTTCATAGTCACTATTTATGATTCCTGATGCTTATGAAGGAAGGGATGCTTATTCCTCCTCAACTGCTTCAGGATCTTCCTTAACTGTGTGGTCCTAATGGTGACCTATACACCGGTTACAGTCCTTGGACATAGGTGTGCTATTTATGGGTGATTGGTATGCTGCAAAGCTCCCAGAAAATTCACTTCATCAATTCGGCAATGTATGTTAAAAGGCCGAGCCTGTGATGGCATTGAGTTGCTTCATTAGCCCTTCCAAACTTGCCATTTGTTCACTCAGATCATCCTGTTCATACACCTATGGAGAGAATCAGAGCACACGGTTAGCACTGAATAATGATGTATTTATTTCACGAAGGCAAGGGTGATGCCTGGTAGCATCAGTACCCTCAAGTCCCAGTGGTCGGTGACAAGAACTGTCCTTAGAGTACATTCACTGACTGAAGATGCATGTAAGAAAGGAGATAAAGAGGAAGGATCCTATTTTGTTCTAGGACTCTGTCTCAGGGATGAGGAAATGATTCATGATGTCAGCCAAATTCTACCAGTGACTAGGTTTGTGGTCTTGGGCAAAGTAGGGAGCTTGTCTGGTGCATAATTTTTCTTATTTATAAAATTCTCTTAGTGAAGTCTCTTTCATGTCTAATTCTGAGCATCCATGTGACATATCACGTGCCCATCATGGTATTGAGCATGTCATTTTTATTCAATACATTATCTCCTCTTTTTTTTTTGATGAGGTTACCTTTAAAGATATGAGAAGAATTTATATCCCTTGACTTTTTTTCCTACTTAACATGTTATAGGTATAAGTTCTGTGTGGGAACCCAATAGCCTTTGCCTTGGCTGAGAAGTCTCAGAATTATGGCTTTAGTTTAGTGTTGTCCCTAATGCAGAGACTATTGAAATTTGGGTAGATAAACTGAGATTAAATAGTAGAAATCGTAGTGACTTATCATCTCGTGCTCTCATTCATTGTGAGTCACTAGTATCATGTATAACTAGAAGTAACAGGATTCCTAGTTATCACAGGTCCCCAGTTAACACCCTCAGAGATTGGCTTCAGCATATATACAAATCTAGGAGTTTGCATTTAAAAATAATTCCCATGTAATTTTGAGTGTCAACTACATGGACAAACATGGGGGGAAGGGCACTGAGGTTGTGGTGTTCATTTGAATATGTACATATATTACAGTATATATAACTGTATGCATGTGTGTGTGTGTGT
>NDGN011378282.1:0-10823 GCA_002564285.1 Tympanoctomys barrerae
TCTTCAGGGTCTTACTACACAGCACAAACTTGTAGTGATTCTCCTGATTTCTGCCTCTCTAGTGCTGGGATTACAGGGGTGTGCAACCATGCCCGGACTCCATCGCCAGCTCAGCGCACCCAAGGGCAGAGTCGGCACGGCATTGCTTACCTAAGCAAGTGCTTAGTTTGCTGAGCTATACCGCCAGCCCTAATATCCATATTTTTTTAAATGAAGAAGCTTGAAAGGGTTAAATAACTTTCAAGAGCCTTTAGTGATGGAGGCAGAAATCGCATATTAGCCCTCAGCCTCCAAGCCTGCATTTATTACATGGTGCTTTCCTGTCCTCTGGCACACACACAACCCCAAAACACCAACACACATCTTCAGAGACTTGTACCTTCATAGCAAAATGACCACACAATCTTTGATACATGCACACCCACATATGTATCTGCCACTCAGATCCCTTCTTAAGCCCATGGAGATTCCAAATTATTTTCTTATGAGTTTGATTTTAGCTCCCCGGAGATCTCACCTGCAGGAATGAGGAGGGAAAGGGCTGTAGCTGAGGCAGACTTGATTACTTTGTTGACAGGGTGAGTGGTGCGTTTCTCTAAAGAGTCCCCAGAGAGTAGCCGGTGGCGAGCCCTACGCATAGCCAAGTCACTGATGGCCTTAGCTGTAGCTCCCTCAGCCAACTGTGGGGTCCCACGGCCTCGGGTCTCTATGACTGTGGGATCAAGTAAACAATGAGATGATGTAGCTGAGTCTCCCTCCCTGCAGTATCCCTCAGCAAAGCCCTTTGGCTATCCACTGTGCACACCTGGACAGGAACTGCCACTCTGGCTAACAGACTCTTCATCCAATTTCAGCTGTCGTTCCACTGGTCGTTCAGGGACAGGCCAAGATGTTCCTTCTCCAGATGGGGGTGTCAGAACCCATATGCCTTCTTGTTGCTGCCTCCTAGGAGTGCTGCGAGCCTCCTCTGGGCCCTCAGGGAAGCGAGGCACATCCAGAAGGCCTGAGCAATGGCGTCGCACTGTCATTGGAGGGCTCGAATCACTCTCTGTGTGGGACGACTCAGACACTGACAGCTGTTTCCGTAATCTGTGAGTCATGAGGCCTGGGGTCAGATGACCCGGGTGGTATCCATCTTCCCACCCAGGCTTCCTTGTGTTACATGAGAGCTACAGTCACAGAAAATGTCCTCTCAGACATTCTTCTAGGACTGCCCTTGGGAACGCTGTCTCACTGCCATGCCCCTTCCAGGATACATTTTCAGAGCCACCCCCTCCCTCCCAATCTGTGCCACCTACTCTGCTGAGCACTAGGTGCTTACATCTCAGGGGAGCCAATCACCCAGCTCCGGTCTCGGGTCTTGAGCCCTGCCAAACCTAGGCTATCTGAGCGGTCCTCCTTTTCCTCGCTCAGGCTGCGCTTGGTAGGGGGTGGTGTTTGGCGTTCCTCAAGCAGGGAGAGCCGTTCCATGCTACTGTATACCTGTGGGCACATGGGATACAATAGGGATAGCTCTGACAACCACACCTCCCAAAGCACAAAAGATATCCCTGGCACTGAGGTATGTGAACAAGTTCTTTCCTTTACTCTGGGGAAATAATTATCCCACTGGTCTAACTTGGCCTGATCCCAGCACCTCTTACATGAGGAACTGGAGTGGTTCTGTGTAGCCCTAAATCTCTGTTCCTGTCTTCCTAGAGGTGTTCCCAGTGCCCGAGCCTGTCCCAGGTATGTCCCTCAGGAGGTCCTCTTCTCCTGACCTTCTAGGTTGGGACTCCTCAGTCGTACCTTGCTAAACCTTGGAGAGCAGGAAGAGAACTGGCGAATCTCAAGGCAGCCATCCTCACTCACTTCCTCCTCATCTTCTGAGTCCATATGGTGGTATCGCTCTGAGCGGGCTAGGCCAGATATACAAGACAGTTCCCTTCAGAGCCCCTGCTGGTAGCATCCTTGTGACCCTCTAAGACCTAAGCAAGGTCCTGAAAAGTTACTTTCAATGCCAAGTATGAACAGACATCTTTGAGAAAACAGGTGGGACCTATACTCTACCTTATACCATCAGTAGCCTTACTGTCAAAATAGCTGGTGTCATCCTCTGACTCCAGTTGAGGAATAAATTCAGCCTTCTGGCGAAGAAGTCCTGTCCAGTCCAGTCCCATGAAGAACGGGTGCTGCTTTACCTCATAAGCGCCACCTATAAACATGGAGGGCATGGGCTGCATAGAGTCTAGGGCAGCAAATCAAGAGAAATCAAGGGGGATGCTGACCTTGAAAAAGGCCTAGAAACCCTAGCTCCAGTACCTTTCTCTTTTTGTACCTATATAGGGCACAGGACAGAATTTTAGGATCCAGAGGTCCTGCCCACACCTGAACCCTGAATCTCAAGGTGTGAGAACTGGCCACCCATCTCCCCATTCCAAGTAGTGAGAAAGGAGAGTGGGGCATGACCTACCTGTGCCCAGTCTCTCCAGAGGGTTTTGGTGAAGCAGTTTGGAGGTGAGGTCTTGGGCCTCTGGGGGCAGTGCATCATCACCCTCAGGCCACACAATCTCATCTGATGTCATCAGGAGTGAAAAGGGAAAGAGAAATTGATGGTAGAGTGGAGAAATGCAGAAGGCAGCCCCAGGATAGTACAGGGAAGCAAAAAGGTCCCACCCCAGGGCCCCTAAAAGCCTAGCTTAGGTATCAGGAATACCATGTATAAGTGGGAGTCACATGAACACAAACAGATCAAGCTTCAGGGGACACAGTGCGTGGGTGTGCACCCACGAAGACACCCCCACTCCAACTGCCAAACCCAAGAAGCAAGCATATCAAACACTCACAGATTTAGAACAAGAGACTCACAGGTGCATGCATAAATCATATTTGTAGATCTGGACTGACTCCACACTGGACCAGATGATGGTACCTACCACTGATCACTTGCCCAAAGAGCTCCTCTGGAGTGTCTCCAAAGAAAGGGACGCAACCCACCAGGAACTCATACAGGATTATGCCCATGGCCCACCAGTCCACTGGCTTTCCATAGCCCTGATGCAAGATCACCTCTGGTGCTATGTACTCCGGCGTCCCGCATACCTGGGCACAGAGAAGCCAGGCTGGCTCAGCATCCTGAGGCAGCTCACTGGTATGATGGCTGGATGGGTATGGTTATTACCACCCCCTGAGCAAAAGTCTCTAACTGAAGTCTCAGTCAATAAATGAGATCAATGGGAGCCCTTGGAAACTAGAGTTGGATCTCTGGGTGGGGTGGACTTACTATATTTCCTTTTTAACCAAAATGTCTAATTATAGTTGGAAACTGCCATTCCCTGAGCTCCTACTGCCCCTTTTGGAATCTTGTCCCATAAATGATCTTTGCCCTCTAGCTTCCCAAATAATGGAACTTACCAGTCATATAACTACCACAGGGACTTGTGAACATTATACTTAAAATTTCAAATCAGGGAATCCTAGGATACTCTCAGAAAGCTGAGTCACAGTCCAATGAGAGTTTGGAGGTATGTTCTAAGAACAACAAGCCCCAGGAAAGCCTTGCCTTTTATATGGGATCAGAGCTTCAGCACTGATCCCATATAAAGCCCTGTATTTATGGTTATATGACCGATTTTCTCTAAACTCCAAGAAGGAAGATGACTGGATTCATAGTCACATAATTCTCATGGCCCATCCTGTTTTATGTTATTGTTTTTCTTTTGTTGCTGTTGTTGGTGGTGTTATGTTTTTTGATAAACTGAGGATGTTTAATCACACCGAGCTAATCATCAGGTCTTTTATAAAAATATTTTTTATTTAGAGATAGGATCTTGCTAAGTTGCCCAAGGAGGGCTCAAACTTGGTGATCCTCTTGCCTTAGTCTCCCAGAGTGCTGGTATTACAGTCATACACCACACTGCCTAACCCCCTCTTGTTTTCCAAATGTGCTGCCTATTTCAATGCCTCTCTGGAATCAAATGTAGAAAAGATTCCAGTATTAACATCTAGTCACAGGGTAAACATGTTGTTCTAAGAACTAAGTTAAGAGGTCTGGAATTCAACCCCCAAGGTTTCACCACTACCTTACCTGCTTGTCAAGGAACTCTCGGGCATCTTTTTCAATGTGGCCTTCATACAAATTGGTTGTCAGACTCATAAGGCCAATTTTAGAAAGTCCAAAGTCAGTGAGTTTGATGTGCCCCATGGATGTAATCAGGAGGCTGAAAGATCACAGAAACAAAACCATGGAGTTATCTTCTGGTTGTCTAAGAATGCCAATTTTAATATTTATCAAATTTCCCCACCCAGACCTTGCTGGAGTTCTGTGGGACTTAAGCAGAGGCAGCTGTGAAAATACTAAACAGCTTTGATTTTCTACATATATATTGCCTCTGCACAGCAGTTAACCTGCCTTTTTGTCTATCCCCATGGCTGTTTTTATTTCCCTTTCAATACTTTCTTTTTCACAGAACTGAGATCTGCTCATCTTAAGCCTGTTGCTCTAACCAATCCTGGTCTTCTCTCCTCATTTGAGTGGCTCACAATACCCATTTTAGCATAAGGGGAAGAAAAGGACATGCAATCTGGCTCTGTGTCCACGGTTGTCTTGGAAGGCTGGATGAGAGAAATTAGGAATCAGATCTCTTTGCATACATACACTGGAAGTCACTTCATTTTGTGCCAAAGGCTTCATCTTCCACCCTTTATCCTAGTAACTCTCAAGTCACTATCTCTGGCTCTGATTTATGACTAGACACATAACTGTCTACCAACTGTCCAGATATCACAAATTAAATCTGCTTCAAACAAAAGCCTGACTCTTAACTGCCTCCTCTTCTAAATTAAAAATGGTATTTTCTGTCATCTATTGAGTTTTGAAAATACTTTGATTAATACTGCAATAAACTGAAAATGCTCTGGAGTAGTATAGCATTTGCCTAGCATGTGGAAGGCCCAGGGTTCAATCTCTGGTGCTATTTAAAAGAAAAAATCCTGGCCCCCAAAAGGTTTTCTAGAGCAACTCATAGTAAAAGTATTAGACTCATTATACATAGGAAGAACATGAAGCTCAGGCAAATTTAATTAACAAGCCAACCTCACAGAGTTAACAAGCATGAAGTGATCATCTGAACTCAGGTCTAATATCAAAGCTTCTTTTTACATGAGGCTTACCACCCTGTTCCAGCCCCAAGCTAGAAATCTCAAAGCTATCTGAGCCTCCTTCTGCTTCCTCACTTTCCTTTATTTTTTTGGCGGAACCGAGGATTGAACTCAGACCTTTGCACTTGCTAGGGAAGCGCTTATTCCACTGAGCCATCTCCCCAGCCCCCTCACTTCCCTTTTTAGCCTCGCCCCCACACTTGTCCTTCTATTTCCCTACATTAGTCTCTTTCTGCCCCATCCTTCTCCACTAACATGATCTAGGCACTCCTGCATTGGCCTGGTTTCTTGAAGTAGTCTCACACCTTCTATTGGCAATAACCTTTGTAAAAATAAACCAAAATCTCATGGTTTGATAGAGATGGCATCTCAAAGGTATGTCATTTTATCCTACTTTTGGTTAACAGGCTCTTCAAAAATTCTTTGGGTCCTTTTAGAGGAAAACCTAAATTTAAAAGGGACCTTGATATTTAACCACTGCCTTTGCCTAAGATACAGACATATACTATCTGTAGTTCTTGAATGGGTCACGTCATACCTGTACATCTCAGTAGATGTTGCCCTCCTGCTTCAGAAAGTACAGCCCACATTTTCCAATTAACTAAAGTCCTCCAAGAAGTAGCCTATATATGTTATATTATATGCCTCCCACACTAGACTTAAATTCTGTATAGTGCTGGCACAGAACAGCTGTCAGTAAATGTTGTAATACTCATTCAGCAATCTATTATTAGATGTGCCAGTATTTTTGTTGTTGTTGTTTTGTTTAGTTCTTCAGCAGAGCCCCTCAGTGATGCTTTCATGTCACTGAAGCTTTATGATGTTCCTGGCAGACTCTGTGGCAATGATCTTTGCATATGGGGTTGTCAGGGCTTAGAAGGACACACACATGAACACTGTTTCCTAGCAGCCATTTTTGGATAGATTCAAATGTTCTGAGTTTGTATTTATTGAGAAACTCGAGAGGGAGATCTTAGACAATGGATTTAGATTGTGGGCATACTTATCAGGCTTGAGGTCACGGTGCACAATGCCATAGTTGTGTAAATATTCCAGGGCCAGCATAGTTTCTGCAAAGTACAGACGCACCATATCCACAGGCAAAGCACCGATGTTCTTCAACAGAGTAGCACAATCTCCTCCTGCAAGAAGCCCAGGTTACAATGAGGGAAAGATCTGGATTCTTGCTCTAGCCAGTTCTGAGTTTGCTGTCTAGAGTACCCTTGTGCTGGAAATTGTGATTCTAGCCCCTCTACTGCCGACACAGTTGGAACTGAGTATGAAGGGGAGAGGAAAGTAAAGTGAACTTTCCATGGCAAGACTATCATGTGGGTGAGAAAAAAAAAAAAAAAAAAAAAAAAAAGACCTAAGCCTTCATGCCTGCATGATGACTAGTAGGGATAAGACTTGAGTTATTATAAGATAGGAATACTGTTAAATATTTAACAGCTGAGATCACCATTGATTTGTTTCTTTCCTATTGGCTTTCATTAGTTTTCTTTTCTTTTGATTCCATTAGTTTCTAAGTAAAATAACACTATAAACTCTCAGCATATACTTATAGAATTAGACAGGCAGTTTTGTTCAGCTTCAATTTTAAGCCTTAGGGAAAATATCTTTGGGAACTATATACAACTATGAGAAGGCGAGAAGGCAGTCACTGCAGAGCCCTTCCTATCTCCAGGACTCTTCTCTATGCTGCCCTACTAATGCATTCTCAAAACATTCTGAGTGGCTTTAATGGGTGACCCCTTTACCAAGCATCAGCCTGGGCAATGGTTCCCATTTCTTCCGAGCACTAATCCTATTACCACCTGGCCTTGGGCTCTCATGGTTCTGCTACCTCTTTTTTCCTGTCATATGCTGGCTGAAGAGGGTATGCATGGTTTGAGTAGAATTCTATTGTTGATGGGCTCCTACATTTTGTCTCAGGGTACCTCTCATTGTAGCTGACATGGGTAGCCTCATAATAAGGCAGGTAGCCTCAAATGGTCACTGAGATCCTGTGGCAGAAACCAATGTCAAAGAGGACTTGGAAGCTGGCCCTGGAACTTCACTCCCATGTGAGGCTTGGGCTCCCATTTAGGGCTAAGGCTCAAACTACCACAGCCCCAGTACCTTCAACATACTCCATCACCATGCACAAGTGGCGCTTGGTCTCGAAGGAGCAGAACATGCTGACCACAAAAGGATTCTCAGCAAAAGTCAGTATGTCACGCTCCACAAAGGCCTGCTGGATCTGGTTCCGTAGGATCAGGTTCTGCTTGTTGATTTTCTTCATGGCAAAGCGCTGCCGGGTGGACTTGTGCCGTACCAGGAATACAGCCCTGGGAAACACAACACAGCCCAGCCTAGCCTGCATGGGCTTCAGTACCTGAACTACGTTCCCTACCACCCAAACTGCTTTTTTACATCATATAAATGAATAGAAGAAAGAAGCAGAGCTGTGCACATTAATGAGGGATCTTGGTCCCCTAACCCTTACAACTTAGAAATTTCCTGACAGACCATGTCCTGAGGAACACAGCTCAGTGGTTCCAGAGCTCAGGGACAGGAGGAGTGCTACCAAAGAGGGCTGAGAATCTTGCCTGAGAAAAGAATAATGCTCCAATGTCAGAGGAAACAATTCTTGTCTTTCCATGAGGCTTCAGGAAGGGAGAAGGTCCACCCTAAGGTACCTACTGCCCAGGGAATTGGGAAACATATACTTCTAAAAGGAAGAGACCAAGGGCTGACTCAACTCCTTTCCTGGCCACACTCTGAACCCTGCCTTTACCCATAAGCGCCATTGCTGATGAGCTTAATGGTTTCAAAGTCCTCTTCAGAGGGAGTCTTTTTAGATGGCAGACATGCCCCACGGCTCTGGAAGACAAGGGAAAGGCAAGAGGCAAGCATGCTTCTGGAAGCTCACATGCTGGGGGATCTATGGCGCCAGTCCCAGCTCAGCGCTCAGCTATGCTGGAGTCTTGTGCCTATTCTTCCCCCAAAGCAGCATGCCTTCTCAGTGTTTGCAGCTGCCAACTACACATCCTTCTTCAGGTATTCTCTTAAGGAGAATTAACAGTTCTTTGGTTCACAGGACTCAGCCTCCAGGATTGGAGCAGGAGCTCAAGTTTTTTTTACCTCGACTGAATCATCTGTCTCTGGAGTATCAGGACTGTCATAGCTGCTCAAATGGGCCATTTCTAGAAACATAAAAGGACACAAAAGAAAAAAATGTGTGTGACAATGTCAGATATCATGGCACTGGGGCTGGGGATTTGGCTCTGCAGTAGAATGCTTGCCTAGCAAGCTGGAAGCCCTGGGTTCAGTCTTTGGCACCAAAACCAAAAAACAAACCTCCTCTAAAAAACAATTCAACCAAAAATATACAGTAAAATAAAAAAAAGACCAAAAACAAACAAGGCAACAGACACGATGGTACCTGAAGTTCACACAAAAGGTACATGTGAGGTAGGCATTAGTGCTTTCTGCCTGAGATGCAAGTACAATCTTAGAACTGTCTTTACTGTAGTCATAGATTTTGCATCAGCAATCAAGCCAAATGTTATTGTACCACTATTTCAAGAAGTCTAGTGACACTGACAAGGTCTGGCCAAAAGTTTCTCTCAAACTTGGCACATATCCTGGAAAATAACGTTTAAGGATGGCTTACCAGTACCTATCCTGCTGTCCTAGACTATTTTACTTGCTGGATGGGGCTGGGAAGCAGGGGAAACAGAACAAGACAACTATTGACCAGGATGTAGAAGCCCATAGTTCATGGAGGAGTTCAGCATGAAGCCAGATGAATGCAGATATCCTGAGTTATACTACTCTACAGATAGGTAGATTTGTAAGGTAGTCAGCAGGAGAAGAAAAAAGTACATACATGAAGAGGTGACCATTTAACTATGATTGTGGTCCTTTATCGTAAACCTCATTTGATAGGGGGCTCTAAATCCAACCTGGCTGAGTCCAAGGGAGCTAGAAGGTCCTGGGACATAGAAGGCAGTTGCAAACAGCAATTTCAAAGGAAAGGAACTGACAGACCACAAAGTGCCTCATATAGTCCTAAGGCTTTTGATACAATATTGTGCTCACACCCAAGCTAAATCTCTTCTTTGAAATACCAGGCAGCATGCTCACCTTCAAGGGGGTCCCGTGTAAGGCCCAGTTGGCCAACAATGTAGCGGGGAATGTCACATTTAATTCCATGTCCCTCTTTGGCATGGCCTTCAGCTGCTTCTAACAGGTGATAGAATTCTTCAGGGTCAAACTCCTGTGCAGGGAGAGATAGTGAGTGGTGAGAGATACACCTCTGGTTTTACATAATATAGCAGAAAGGGGCAAATAATAAGGCTTTTTCTTTGTAGTACTCTGAATATCCAGAAACAATATGATTTGGGGATTACAGAAGTAGGGGTAAAGCTATCTTACAGGCCATGCTCAGGTAACCTCCTAAGCGTGTCTTCACAGCAATAAGAATAAGAGCTTTTGGTTTTTAAAAATCTCAGCCTATTAACGTGGTGTTGGAGCCTTTCATTACACAGCAGTCCTGTCACACATTCACTTGTAGCTCCCAGCCCTAGTGACGAATGAAAGCTTCCAAATATTTACCAAGTACCTCTTGTGTGTAAGAAATTGATGATCCAGTCCTTGCTTTCATATCATACAAAGGCCTTACTTCTGAGTGTCTAGCAAGTGTCACACTCTGAGCTAAATTCTAAGAATTCTTTGACCCCAGTGAAGAAAAGTATGGCTCATTGGGATGCGCTGGGCTGGGAGATAGCTCAGCAGAATAAGCACTTGCCTGGCAAGCACAAAGGCCTAAGTTCAATCCCTGGTTCTGCCAAAAACAAAAACAAAACGGGATGCACTGACCCATCCATCCATGGTTGCAAAAATAGGCAAGAACAGACAACCAGCAAGCAAACTTGCCTGGCTTCAAGCTCATGCTTCACCAGACTTTATGTTCTCTAGTTTCTCCACTTCGTACTTGCTTTCAATCTCCTAGTCCCTGCTGGAGAACTATACTACTACCTATCTGGATATCATCTAAGACAGATCTGGAAGTCCTCTTGACTTCTTATTCTTTCTCAGCTCTGATCAGAATAATGTTTACCTTATAAATACCTCTCAAATCCACTTATCTTTTCTCCTCCCATGGTCCTACTTCTGGCCACCCCATCTCACATGAATTGTTTTAAGTATCTTGGAAGTGGTTTCCCTATTTTGTCCTGCCCTCTCTTCCAATTTACAGCTATAAGGACGCCAAAGTGATTTTTTTTTTTTTAGAACTAAATAACAAATAGGAAACACTAATATATGTAATAACATGTTTAAATCTCAAATAAATACTACATTGAGTGAAAGAAGTTAGAACACACTAGTTTTGTAACATGAAACTACAAAAGTAAGCCTCTCCATAGGGAGAATGCAAAAAAGTGGTGCCTGGAAGACAAGATAAGGGACCGATGTCAAAGAGGCACATGAGAACTTTTTGTGGAGACAGAAATGTTATCTAAACCAGGGATGTAGCTCAGCAGCCCAGTGCCTGCTTGATAAGCACAAGGTCCCAAGTTTGATTTCTGGTACCAAAAAAAAAGAAAAAGAAAATGTCAGCTATAGTAGTGTTGTGATTTGTGTCCAGTTGTCCCCCCAAAGCCTCATGCAGTCATGGGGTGGGGACTTCTAGAGTATGT
>NDGN011378291.1:0-11743 GCA_002564285.1 Tympanoctomys barrerae
AGTGGGTGCCCCATGCCATCTTCATAGGTAGTCATAATAAATTCCATTCATATGAACTGAAAACAATCACTCCTCTTCCATGACCTGCAGGGATCATTAATCTTCCATTTAGATGCTTGCTTCTCATGTTCTACAGTGGTACTGTCTTAAAAACATTTTAAAACTCCCACTTCAGTCCCTTTAAAAACTAAGTGAACCCCGAATGCCACCCTCTACCACCATTAAAAACAGCAAATAATTCTTGTTTTATTACCCTCTGTATGAATGGTTTGTTTCGCTAATCTGTCAGCTGGTTTATGAAAATGAATGACACCTCCCCAAAAATTCTAAATCGCTACACGTAAGCTTCTCTTCCTTTCCTCCTCCTGAGATGAAGAAAACCCCCTTCCTTCTGTGAGATTACCAGTGTTAAAACTTCTCATCTCTAATGTGAGTAATCCTTTGACAGGCCACTATCCTGACCCAGCTCAGAATGTAAATAGTCAAGAAGTCAGATAGAATGGAGAAAGTATAACCATTCACGGGCTGGAGAAATTTACCTATTTTATGGGTGGGAAAGCAGGAAGTATCTTATTAATAATATCAGATTCTTTTTCCCCTTTATTCCTAGTAGAACTGTGAACTGCTGTGGAGAAGGGGAACTTGGTAATATTGATATGCAAATTGATTCTGTTTGTCTTACTAGAGACAGGACTGAAGTAGTGAGATTAAAGAGCAAATTAATAGAACCAAGCACACCATTCCACCCGCATTCCTTTTTTCTGGATGAACAGTAGTCAGTGCTTTATTTTTCTTTCTCAAACATTGTCTTTCATAAAAGGGAGACTCAGTTTAGGTCTGCATGGTAATCATTTTGATAAGGCCCAGAACCCAGTGTGTTAATTCTTCAAGTAAACTGGTGGTGGCCTATCAGGAAATGTCACTTTGCTGAGCTTTCCCCTACACATGTGAAGCAGCACATGTGTCACACTGGATGTGAGATGTGATCCCATATGTTTACGGGGAAAGAAGAGCATAACTCAAGGGAGCTAGAAAGGCGGTGGCACCACTGTACCTCCAGGCACAGCAGCAGCTACCTCGCTTGAGGGGTGCTTATTTCTGAAACATAAAATAAGAACTGAACTATGGACATACTCTTAGCAATTGTTCAGAAAGATGGAACAAAGTCACAAGAATGTAAATGGAGTAGATTGTTTTTGTTCAGCCAGTATTTTCATTTCTAATTCTTTCACTTTTAAATTTTTAGATGAAAATACAGAAGCGTTAAGGTCTAGGAACTTAATAGAATGTGGGGTAAATAAAGGCTGGCCCTTCCCTATCAGAGTCCATGTAAAGAACTCCTTCACCCCCGAAGGGACAGGCACTGCTTTAGGGATGAGTCAATCCAATCATCTCAGGCACCCAGGTACTCCTTAGATTAAATGACGTCAGTTGCTCACCTTACTGAGAAAATATGGAGGCTGCAAAGCTCTTGGTTCCAGAGGCGCTGCTGCATCGGCATGGAACCAGCGAGACGGCAGTGACAACAGTGACACAAACAAAATATCAATAGAAATGAGTGAGGCCAAAAGCTCACAGATATCAACTGCAGGGAATAAATAAGGGCCTTAGAAAAGGAGGCTGGGGGTCCTAGGAGGCCACCAGCATTGTGGAGTGTCCTCACAAGTAAAAGAGATAATTTGACTTAAGTTTCTGCTCCAATATTTCAGAAGCCTGGGGTTCTACAATTCTTATGTCACATCCAAAGATTCAATAACTTAAGTTTTATTTCATTTTAGGGACGGAGCCTTATATCGAGGCAGGCCAAAAATAATAAACATACTTTTTACTAATAGTGGAATCACATTAATTTCAAACTGCCCTTTAAGATGCCAAAGGGAACTAACTTGACTTCAACCCCCTGATCCTTTGCAGAGGCTAGGACAGACCCAGATGGACTACAGGATCCTCTTGCCTTCTTGGGACATAAGAGTCCCACCAGGTGTAAACCGTGCTGCCCGGCCCCTGTGCTTGTGGCTTCTGGGGCGAGTTCTTTGTTCCAAGGCTGCCCTGTGCCTCACAGGATAACAGGCAGCATCACTGGGCCCAGGAGCGTGCTTTCCCTGCCCTCCTCCCCCAGTCACGACAACACAGAAAGCCTCCCGACATTGAAGATAGCTGTGGGGAGCAGGGGAGGGGAACAAAATCATACGAACTTTGGAATCACCCTATAAAACAACCAAAATTTTAATGAGATGCTCTGATGTATTAACTGTAATGAGGAAGACTCACTTTCTTTAGAAAATTCCCCTTTTGAACTGGAAAAGCGCTTCAGTGAAATCAAAAGGGACCTGGCTTGGGCCCTCGGGGACATTTGGAGAATGTACTCTTGAGGACGCCTTATGAAAGAGGTTGCAACAACACAGGGCAGTGAAGAGCGCAGGCTGGCTGCGATTCCAGCAGCCTGGCTTCTAGAATCAGAAGAGGGTAAAGTCAGGGCCAACCCACGGGTGGCTGTCCCAAAAGACAGCCCACTGTCTGCATCCTGGCCCAGCAGACGAGTGTTTGCGCAGGGCATTGTACTGAGCGCGGTTCTGACTCTCCTATGAGAGAGCATCAGAATCTGGCGGGGAAGATGCTTCTATCCATGGTAGGCTCAGGAAGAATATGGCAAGTACGTGGTTGTAGACATGGTGAAATCATAATAATAAGTAAAGGCCCCTGCTGAAAGGTAACTGGGCTTGCCTTGAAGGGCCCCTTCTGGCTTCTTGACCTCGACGGTGGCCAGAGCGGCAGGCGGCCACCTGATCGTCTCTTCCCAAAAGCTCAGCACTTCGCACTGGCTCTTACCTGCTGCATACTGGGCACTGCGGAAAATGTCTAGGAGTTTCTGAAAGAGGCCAGAGAGGGACTTTTTCCTAAGGAAAGAAGTGCAGCGGACAAGTTTTCATCAGAACCACTCAAAAGATCAATGATTTCACCCTCTTTGAGGTCTTAGGAACCTTAAGAGGAAATAAAGAAAATGACAGATTTTTTTTTTTGTTCCCAAGTGACAATATAGACAGGGAACCAAGGCCGGTAAATGGGGTTATGAATCAGCATATAACATCTGCACATTTGCAAAACTGGTAATGACCTCTCAGGGACATTTAGGGAATTTCCTTTTGAGGCTACCTTATGAAAGAGCTTGCGGCCAGGCAGCGCAGTGGAGAGCGCAGGCTGGCTGTGAGGTGAGAGTCCCCGCTTCCCCAGGCAGCTCCACTCCCACCCTACAGCACGGCCAAAGCAAGTCTCCTTCACCGTATGTGTGCAGTTTTCAACTCAGATGACCGGATCTAAGCCTTGTAAGTTCCCTCCAGCCTCTGCGGCGCTCTTTATCAAGGGCAGGGACCCACACCCACAGAGGCTCGGGTGAGCTGGCACCAGCGGTGGCTGCCTCCACTTCTCCCCCAGCAAGCACTTATCACGTGCTGAGTCCCAGCCAACGCCAGGCTCCATGCGGGGATGGATGTCGTGATCGGGATCCCTGCGGGAAAGGCAGACACGGCCTTTTCCTTCAGTGGCGCATTAACGACCCTTTTCCCTTGCTCCGGGGCCTGCGGAGGGCCCTTACAGCAGCCAGTGTGCACATTTTTGTACCGCGCCACATTGATGTGGGCGTCATTAACTTTATTTCCTTCATCAGCTGGCAAAAGCCAGAATGATTTTGTAGATGGATGCCACTGTGCTTTTCTGCAGGCTTTAAAGTGCGCTGCAGGCAAAGAAGCCTTGGCCCAAATACACCTAGGACCCAGAACTTAACTACTGGCGTTACCCTTATAGGCTTCCGTGGTCTTCCTGGCCCTGGCTCTCTCCACCTGTAAAATGAAAGGATCCCACCAATTACTCTCTAAAATCATGTTTAGCTTGCCATTTAAGGATTATCTTCTTCCAATTTCCTTTCCATAAAGCAGTTTTTGCAACAACTATTGCGACAGATTTTAATTATCACCAAAAAATAAATAAATAAAAAACAGGTACACCCAGGCTTCAGAACCTGAAATTTTTAAAGTCCTCACCAAACCACCTCAGACTTGGGAGAGCAATGCTGCCCCCTGGGCATGGCTGTGGACAGATTCCACAAGCATGTCAATGTCCCCTCCCTAAGAGGTCCAAGAAATGCTTAGCATGATTAGAAACATCAAGCCTAATCACTGCCCTCATTGTCTGAGAAACCACCGAAGTTTCTGTTTTTTATTAAAATTTCTATTTAGCACTTACTCCCTACATGAACCTTGTATTTTTAAGATTATGAACTAGCCCTCTTCTTCATTAATTATCCCCCTCATTATTCACCAAAAGATAGATAACCTCCAGAATGCTGAAATCACAGCCCAAGCAATATCACCACACTGAGTTGACCCAAGAAGCAGCAAAATTAAAGTCATATAATGCTTTTTAGTCCACCCATAGAGCTTCGTCAGAAGTAAATATGCAATATGTTAGTCCCTGACATTCTTTGACAAGACTCTGAGCCTTCATTATCATTGCATGAGCCTCCTACGTACTCAGGGACCCCATATTGGGGAATATTAGACTTGATTTATTCTATGGAGCTCCAAAGGAAGAACTGGGGTAAACTGGCAAATGTGCTAACGTGCACACAAATCTAGCCTAAGGAATTCAGAACCTTCTAGGAGCTCCAGCAGAGGCGCCATGACTGACTGCCTCAGTGGTACAGACAGTCCCTACTGGGGGAGATACGCAAGAAAAGCCAGAAACTTATCCACCCCCGAGAGGAAGGCAAAAGAAATTCAAGCTTCTTTTGTACATTAAGGTTTGTGATTTGCTGCAAAAAAAATAAATGAAATGCAGGTCAGAGACAGATCTGCATGATATTTATGTTTATTCCCAAATTATCATCTGATCTCTCTAACTTCTCTGAATCATGCCATGAACAGATACTCATGCGTATTTGTTTTAACGCCTTGAAATGGGTTGGATAATAAATGAACTGGACATAAACACACGGTGTGACAAAAAAAATATACTAAAAGGAAATCACATTAGCTATGTAAAAGCCTGGCTTTAGGAAATGAGCAGGGCCTCTGAAGAAGCCAGAAGGACCCATCAGAAAATGCCAGGGACTGCAGCAAGGCTATGGGCACAGCCAGTCGTATTCACACAGCTGATGGCATGGCCTCTGCCCTGAACGCCCTCGAATCCCCATCAACCAACCTAACTCACAACCCAGATCGCCATGGGGCCAGCCAGCAAGCCCATTCAGAAGCACATTAGAAGAAAACAATGTGCTGCACTGTGGAGCAGGGAGAGCTTATCCCCACAGTGCTTGTGCTTAGGGACGCAAGCCCTTAGGAGGCATGCTGAGGCCCCAAAAGCTTTTGAAACTATGTATAAAAGACTCCTTTGTAGTTTCCTGGAGTTGATATTATCAGGGACTTCTGAGGCAAATTCAGTGCAATTAGATTACCACTTTCCGCCTTTGAATTCGGCGTTTTTCAGAGTCCATTGCTAAATGAGTTTACCATCTTAACAGGGAGCTGCCAACACTGGTTAACCCCCACCATGAAATGGGCAGCAGCTCCTGGACAGCAGCCTCTCACCCCCAACAACCTGGGCAGCCACAGCCCCTGAGAGAACGAGCCCCTGCTGCTAGCCTTGCTGGGTGCCTCCACAGCTCCCAGCCTGCTCCCTGTCTCTGAACCCTACTTTCCTGAATCACTGAGTCACTGAATGTAGTGGCAGGAAGGGCTCTGAGCACTTCTAGAATTCAACAGCTCTCAAAACCAGCTATGAGGGCTTTATCAAAGATGCAGGTCCTAAAAAATGTATTAGGAGGGCAGATATCACATGAGGTCTTCTTCCAACAAACTAACAATAATAATTATAAATAAGAGGACAGGAGGAGGCTATTGGGGGCCATGGGTAGGTGTATGGCATAGACTGTGATGAAGGTTTCCAGGGGGAGACTCTAAGCTTAAGTGGTGCACATTAAATATGAATGGTTTCTCTATGTCAATCATATTTCAGTAAAATGGTTTTTAATTAAATAAATTTGGTGATAGAGCGCTTACTCAGCATGCACAAGTCTCCCAGTTGTGCAAAAACAATAGTGACAAAGTAAAATTCTGATTCCTAATGTCGTACCAGACTACCCAAACAGAGTTCTTCCAGGGATGGGACCCAGTAACCAGCAATGTTAACAAAAGCCTGCAAGCTGTTGCTTTTGCTTTTGCTTTTTAAATCTTTTATTTATTTGGTACAGGGCCTGCTACAAAGCTCAGATTCATAGTGCTTCTCCTGTCTCAGCCTCCCAGTGCTGGGACTGCAGGTGTCTACCACCATGCCCAGTTTTGGTGGCCGGCTTAGCACACCCACGGTTCTGAGGCCAGCATGGCACATGGTATCAGGGATCAAACCTGGGTCTTTGCACTTGCCAGGCAAGTGCTTAGACCTTAGACTACTGAGCTATCTCCCCAGTCCTAAGTTGTTGCTTTTCAAAGTCACCATACAGAGAAGTTGCAGAGTGTCACACACACACACACACACACACACACACACATCAACTCCTTTACTTTGCATACAAAGAAAAGATAACTGAATTCCTCAAAGTTACAAGGTGGCGGAGCTTTCAAAGCTACACACAGATGCAAACTCTCTATCTTCATGTCAACTTCATGTCCAGCCCTGTATGTCAGCTGTAAAGTCTGTGTGCCCTGACTCTGCCCTGCACCCTCCGCCCTTTAATCCTCACACACGCTGACCCCAGGCCCCTAATAAACACAGACACTCAAATTTCAAGAGTGTTCTTCAGAGAACCAGCCATCCCCACACTGGTCCTGCACCGAAACCTCATCCCACAACCAGGAATGCTGAGAGGCTGCCCACAGACAGGCGCACCCAAGGGAGAAGCCTATTTCCCAGCCTCCAAGGTCCTTGAAACACAGCAGTAAGAATCTGCTGGGATTGCGGGAGGATGTGGACCCAGACGGAAGGAGGGAATCTCTGATTTCTTTCTCCAAAGGTCTCACCAGTGTAACCTTCCTTCTGTGCACATGGTCCATCAGCCTCACATCATTCCAGGCTTTCCAGGACTCCCGGATGTCCGGAGACCACTGCTCCATTCTACTACTTGCTGAGCCAGGACCACATCCTTCCTCCTTCTCTACCTGGCCTGTCTGCTCTTCCACCATGTGTGTCAGCTTCCTATGCTGCTATGACCTTTGGCCTTTTGAAAGCTACATGTTTATTGCGATGTGCTCCCTTCCGCAACTCCTTTGGGCTCCAGAACAGTGTCACAAGACCACGGCAACCAGGCTGCCAGACAGCTCCTCAGTATTCATGCAGTAGCACTGTGGACAGTGTTCCACATCCACAAACCTGCATGAGCTATCTGATCAGCTTTTAAAAGATAAATTAAGACAATGGTTATTAATTATGCCCATTTTAGGGCTGAGAAAACTGAGGCTTGGAGAGGGAGGGTGACTTGGTTTTTGACATTAGCAAGTAGCCATGCTGTAAATATCAGGATAAATCCAGATTTCAAATATAGATCTCCTTGATCCGAGCTCGCCATGTTGATGTACACTGCATAGCAAGACTGCAACCCTGTGAGCTGGTGGAGACATCAAGCTGGTGGCCCTGCCCCTCTGCCAGGGGACCATGGAGAGGGAAAGAAGCTTTGAAGAGAAGAGCTGGGGATTTCCCATCAGGCCTTGGGTTGGACCGAGCCATATTCTTCCTACTCCAAGCCAGATAGCCATTTCTTTCTCTGTTCTCGATCATTTTCAATTATACAACATACATGAGCAGTCTCTTTCTCTGAAATCCCAATACTAGACTTAAGCCTGAAATTCCCTGTGATAAGTACCTCCATGTCAATTATTTAGCTACACAATATATTACATATGTATTACATGTATACGTATCTTCACACATACATGTAACTATATCCTGTCATTTTGTAGAATCATGCTGCTCACGTAGCTCCACAAACTGTCTTCTTCACATCAACAGGCGCATATTGTTCTGCCACATTCTTTTAGCCCCCGAAGAACACTTTCTCCATTTCCTCTTGTATTAGTATATATTTGTGATACACGATACACATATTCTTCTCGGGGACCTGGAACATATACCTATCCCACTTGGTGATTTTTGCCTCCCCTTCCTTCCCTCCGTCACTCACATCCCGCCTCTGCTTGCCTTCTCCACACAGTCTCTCTTCCTGTTTCCCGCCACCTTTCAACGCTGCAGAGCATTTTATGCTGTGGATTTCCTACCGGATTCTCGCCATCTCCTTATTGATGGGCATCAATGTGTTTTCTCTTTTTTCTACCATAATCAGTACTGGAATAATCACAGTGTTTGTACCTCTTTGCGAACATATGTGCCACTTCCCCAGGCAGGTAACAGAAACAAGCGAAGACGTGGCTGCTGCACAGAGCGTGTGCATCTTTCGTATGACCAGATCTCCTTTTTTTCTCAGGTCCCTCTCATTATGCCCCATCTCGGCCCAGGCTGCAATGACTACCAAGAGCAAACATTTGCATTTATTGAGTGTATACTGAAAGCTAGCTACCGAGCTACCAACACCAGGTCTCATGTCATAATTCTTGCAATAACCCTAAAATGTAACTATTAGTGTACCTGTATTGTATGGTTACAGACAGGGATACAGAGGTGATGACTCTTACCCACAGTACGACAAGCAGTAAGGAGGATGGCCAGGACTCGAAACTGGTCTGACTATAGAAACTACTCTCTGAACAGTTCCTCTGCCATTGTTGAGATGGATGAAGAAGTTGTAGGAGGTGTATTTGTCTCTCCACAATAGCCAATCCCTTGTAGGTATTTCAAGAAGACCATAGAGTTAGGCCTGAGGGTCTAACCTCCATCCTTCACATAGTAGGGGAATCATTCCCTATTTTCTAGCCTTATCAGAAACAAATGTGTAGCTGCCCCTCTGAGAGTAGAGATAGTTTACACTGTAACATCTTTTCTTCCTTGTCCTCCTGCCTTGTAGCCAAGACTATTCAACTGAAAGGGATTTCTAGGATGATGGGAGGGAATTTCTGACTCAGTAGAGAGGCTAGGAAGAAGGGAAACAGAATTTATGGCCCAGGAACAGAATTTTTAAAACTCTTAGATCTCTTGTACTCAGACCAAGGACCTCCTCATCCTCATGACCTAATTTGGTCCACAGCATGTGGGACCATGTCTCCCAGTGACCTTTTATCTTCTCTATGGGAGGCTGAAGAGACCCTGTGACCTCGAGTACCATATGCTCGAGATTTCCTGGGTTCCTCAGAACATCTCCAGACCAGGAAGCCTGGAGATGATAGGGGAGGACAGGGGCATGGGAGCAAGCCAGCTGTCCTTATAAACAAGTGCCGCTGCAGACATGGCCCACAGGGAGCCGAGACAGTCCTGTCTCCAGTGCTATTTCTGTCTGAGTGACACCAGACACATCTCCCAGGGTGTCCCCAGCAGGCATGTTGCTAGTAGAAGAAATATACTCTCCTAAGATCAACTTCTGAAACAGATGTGATGGTTTGCCATTTGTTTCTCTTTCTTTCGTTTTTTGTTTTTACATGGAAATATTCCATTTTTGTAGGGAAATATTCCATTTCTTTGCAGTAAAAATATTAAACAGCAAAGGGAGACATGTTTAAAATTGAAACATGAGGATGGAAATCACTTAACAGCTTGATACTCACTCTTCTCAGTGACTTCAAGAACATCACAATAGCTGAAACATGAGTGCTGCGTGTCTGACACTGTGCTCACGCCAAGTGTGTGCTCACCCACGGAGTCCTCGGGACGGGCCTGTGAGGCACAGACTGTTACGCATCCCAGGATATGGGGGAAGTTAAAAAATGTCTCCAAGGTCACCCAAACTTAAGGCGGCAGTGCCAGACTGAAACTCAGGGACTCAACTTCAGGGAGGCTTTTACTGCTGGGCTTCTGTTGTAAGCTATCTGTGCTCTTTTCAAAAAAAAATGGAATTATTCTAACTCCCATGTTTGACAACATCCTATTGTCATGCAGCAATATCCTATCAATGGCCACACAGATCTATCGCTTCTCTTTCCCACTGCACCTTGCACTTCCTTGAAAAGACCCGAGGGGTTGGGGAGATGGCTCAGTAGAATAACACCTGCCTGGCAAGTGCAAGGGCCTGAGTTCAATCCCTGGTTCCAAAGAAAGAAAGAACCCAGGTTTTGCATAACAAAGCTCTCAGCTTATCATACCACCCTAGCCCCCATCCCCTCTGTCCCTAAGTCCAAAGTCTATGCTCACAGTGTTCACTGCAAGCATCTGGAAAACTACTCCCCTCATTTCTGCCAAGAAAAAGTACGTGAACCATCTCTGGACTCAAACTAATCTGATTCTTCAGCCAGGCTTTGTCGTGTCCCTGCTTAGAACCGTAACGGTCTGCTCACCTTTTCTAAACCTCAGGTCCCTTCATAGATTGATACCAAAGTCCAAGTCCAGCTGTTTTATCCTCACAGAAGGAATGGCAACTCCTTTTCCACATCTCCAGGATGCTACCCAGCCCTCAAGACCCATGTCTAGCATCTCTATTCCCTAAAGCATCCCCTGGCATCACCATCCCGCATGGACTCATCTTGGAGTCTCCTTAGAAATGGAGGGCATTATCCTTGGCACTCCATGCTCAACATGACTAGATGCACCGCGTAGCCCGCCTGACTTCCTGTGGAACTGTAAGCCCCTCAAAGACTAAAAATTTAACAAATTTCTCAGTTCATGTGAAATGCAAATGAGATGGCAAGGGACACATCCTCTGGTGTTTCCCAGCCTTAACTTGCCCTACTTCCCTCACAGTGTCACCCCAGTAGTCCTACACACTGGACACAGTGCTCGGTAGACCATGTTGCTTTGTCCCCATAGGACACCCCCATCCTCCCCTTGCTGGCTCTCCATAAGCGCAGGCCTGAAGAACTGCAACCAACCAACCCCAACGCACTGCTGTGTCTCTCCCTGACCCCCTTTAGCTCCAAGAAGGGAGCCACAGTGAGTGGGCACCACACGGCAGCTCAGCTCTGTCTCTGTAACTGGCACAGTGAACAGTTCAGCCTTATTCTGGCCGACTGGCAACTCTGGCCTCACAGAATACCTGAGCCACTGCACATGAGGGTCCTTCCCACCATGACCAGACCCACAGAAATGCCCTTCCATAAGACAGGCCAACTTTCTAAAAATGCTTTTACTTGTGCAGAAGGCATGAAAGTCATTGGAGATAGTTTTCTCAGTGTGACATAAAACACCTAGAAGAAAAGAAAATTTCTTCAAAGGAGCCAAGAAAAAAGATTTCATCACATTCAGCCAGGCATAATGATGCACACCTGTAACCCAGCACATGGGAGGCTGAGGCAGGAGAATCACTGTGAATTCAAGGCCAACCTGAGCTACAAACGGAGTTCAAGGCCAGCCTGACCTCCACAGCAAAACTCTGTCTCAAAAAGATAAAAGCATTGCATCACAGTCAAAGAAAGGAGGTCAAAGGAATTCACTGAAGAGCCCTTAGAATGTAAAAGGCTACACACCCTGAAAATCAGGGCGATGGGATTAGTAAACTATATGATGCTCCATGCTACCTTGAAAGTAAGGAGGGGAAGAGGGGCTGAAAGAGAGGAGAGGCTTGGAAAAGAAAAGGAATTGGGGTATATTACATACAGGTGCAAATGTCCTGTGATGAATGTGATCAATGTGTCTACCTAAAAAGTACCAATAAGCTTAA
>NDGN011378297.1:0-16832 GCA_002564285.1 Tympanoctomys barrerae
TACAGGAAGTGCAGTGGTGATGGGGGGACTACAGGTAGTGCAAAGGAATACACCTTGCATATTCAAGAAACCACCTTAGGCTAATTTTTTATATCACAGAAACAAAGAAACATTATTATCTACAGTTCACCTTCAGAAATCTCTAAACTAAACTTATAGATCATTCAAGGAGTCATTGAGATTGGAATATTGTTAAAGCCATTTAATTTTTGTAGATTTGTAAAGGATAATGGAGCTTATAGCAGTCCGTATTTATCTTCACATGCCTCTACTTCTATCACAGTTCACATAATCATTTTCTACATAGAACTGCACTCCTACCCTTTGCTCCCTCACTAAGCTCCCTTGTAAGCTTCAATATTAGTTCTCTATGCTGCTTTAATAATTTTATGCTCCATTTTCTCAATTACTAGTAATACCTACAAGCAGCATGTCATCATAAGGAGGGTTCGTAGGCTACAGTGTGATTTTCCCCCAAGTGTGAGCTGGCTATCTAGATGCTATAGGCATGATGATAATGAGACAGATTTATTATAACCTTTTCTTGTATGTATCTTCCTTGAGGTTTCTAGCAGATTTAATTATGTCAGTACAACAATATCTTCAAGCCCACAATGCCTTTAAGGAAACAAGTAGAGAAACAGTTGATAAAAAGTCAGCTCAATGTTTACTTTTATAAAAATGTCAGCACTTATTGGAACTAAAGTAATGAATTTAACTTTTTTCCATTCCAAAGGTTTAATTCATTAATTTGATGATAATTTATTTATTTTATTTTTTTTTGCGGAACTGGGGATTGAACTCAGAATTTGGGGCTAATTTAACAATGCAGTTAAAATGAAACTAATTCTCTCTTCAATTTCTTTAGATATGTTTTATAATTCCTTTAAAATTAATTTAAAGGATGATTATTGCAAGTGATTTTCAAAATATTCTACTTGTAAGAAAAATCATTTCATAAAAATTCAAATCTCTTTCTAAGTTTGAGGTAATGTTGAAATATTGTCACCAACTAGAAATCAGAGACATTAAAGCAAAAAGCTCATAATGATTAAAATAATTTTGAAGAGGACATTATTAAATTGGCTTTTTTAAAAATAGATGTTTCCTTTCAGTGTTTAGGAAAAGTATATTTTAAACATTTTCAATATGCCCAAAACACAGTGAAAATGATTGCCCTATCTGAAAGGGAAGTTAAATATACTTACCAATTGCAGATCAGGGCTTATAACAAAGAAATTTACCACCATAGAAACTCCTTGAATTCTCAGTGTTCTTTAAAATTGTTAACTCTGATTTAATCCCCAGTAACAACAACAAAAATAGTTAACTCTAAGCCTATCATTTACTTAATTATTTATTCACTTTTTAAAATCATAAAACTGTAAAAAATGCACACACTGAATTTCAATTAAAAAATATCTTTGTATGTGTTTACAGGGATAACTCGGTGATCTAAGCACTTGCCTAGACAAGCACAAGTATCCGGGTTCAATACATGGCACCACATGCCATGCCCGGCTGGCCCTGCCTAGACATGCTGAGTCAGCCAGTGAGACCTGGCACAGTGGTGCACACCTGTAATCCCAGGGCTGAGGAGCCTGAGACAGCAGGATCACTATGAGTCTGAGCTGCATAGTGAGACCCTGTACCAAATAGGTAAAAGAAAAACAAAACAAAATAGGAAAAACCTTTTGTATGGCTACAAAAATATTCTAGATTTGTGCTAGAAATTTCAGATGCCATTTTTCAGAATTTGATGAAAAATAATAAAAAATTGGTGTGTAGAAGACACAGTTGCCAATAATGCCAAGCACTACCCCTTGTAGTATTCAGCTACTGAATTGCGAATGCATACCATCATGTATGAAGTATAAGGACAGAAGAACACAAGAGGTATTGTGGCATGACCAAAAAATACAAGGAATATGCAATATACAAGGAAGCTTTATTATAGTAAAAAGCACATTGTGGTAATACTACTCAACATATTTCTTTTCTTTTGAACATATGTATTTAATCATTTTTGCCACATTCAGAAGCAATTCTGAAGTTTTCTTGTCTGGATGTCTGAACTTGTTCAAATCGCTTACTGTAAAGGCCATTTTACTTTGAGCAAGAGCTGAACATCGCACGTGGACTTTCTGGTGAAGGAGATGGATGGAAACACACTGTATTTTTTTTTTCTTTACCTGCCTTTCTGTCAGATGGAGCTAAGCAAAGGCACTCACCACAGTTTTTTTCATAACAATCGAATGAGTTTTTTTGCACACTAAGAGAAACATTTTGGAGAGTGTTAGGCAATGTGCCTTTTGCTACAATCAATTATAACATTTAAATATTCATTTTATTTTCACAACATATCACCTTAAATATAGTCAAAATTAAAATTATCTATGCTTTTAATGTTAAAAGGCGAAAAAGTATCATATTTGTAGAAATGTTTCCAAATCTCTTTAGATAAATGATAAAGAATTTCAATCTATGACACTAATAAGACTATACCACTTACTGTACTATTAATTGTAGTAATGGAATATGTTCAGCAATAAAGGAAAATCCAATATAAAAATACAAAAATTACTTGAGTCAACATTTTTACAGGAAGATACACAAATTGCAAGCAAGCCTATAAGACACACAGTAATATTACTCACTAGTGAAATGAAAGTAAAAACCAAGATGTAATTGTTACAACAAATGCATTTGAATGGATGAAATAGACAAAGAGAACATAATACACACTGATAATAATGTCGACAAACTTAAAAACATATTTGATAACAGAATGTAGATGAGTTAACAATCAATTTGTAAAAGAGTTGACAGCTCTGAAAAATTTCAATCTGAAAATTCGCTATATGATCCAGTCATTTCAATGCTAGTTACAGGCCAGAAGCAATAAAAATATGTATCTGCAAAATGTTATACATAAATGGTTATATAAGCATTATTTATGTTTATAAAAGTGAAAATAAATATAATGTTCATAAATGGGTGCTTTATGTAGTATAGTCATAAAATATAAAGTCTTTTGGCAACATGGAAGTGAATCAATTATATAAAATACAAAATAAATAAAACTTGAAAACATCAAAATAAATGCAAAAAAAACCATACAAATGTCATTTCGTATAAAATGCAAACAACAGGTGTTTCTACAGAAAGTAAAGTACATTAATGTTTAGGGAGATGCAGAGAGAACATACAAAAATTCAGATCTAGGGCTGACAAAATATCTCAGTGGATTAAAGCACCTGCAAGCAGGCGCAGGGGTCCATAGTTCTATCCCAGGCCTGCCATTACTGTCCCACCGCTGGGGAGCGCTGAGATGGCAGTTGACACTGGGCAAGGTGGTACGTGCCTATAATACCAGCTCTTAGTAGACTGTAAACAGGTGGATCACTATGAGTCCGATCTAGTAGTGAGACCCTGAACATCCTGTAGACCCTTCACTAAAATACATAGTATAGAAATGATCCCAGAAAGTATAGCCTTACCCTTTGATAAATACAAAAACAAAAAAACTTCAAATTTAAAGAGGAATGATAAGGGTATGCTAAAATGTTTGGATATTATTATGCAATTATACATATTCTAAGATAGCCATGAATCATATAGCTTAAGGAAATGGGCATGTTATTATCTCTTAATAATAATTTTATTTCTTAATAAAAGAATGTTTTATCTTCATAAAGCTGTTGAACAACATGATTGAGAAAATGCTATTTTTATGAATATATAAAATTAGTATTATTTTAATGAAAAGTCAAACTTTGTGAATTTTTATTTTAAGTAAATGGAAGAATAATATTTCTATGTTTGTGAAGAGGTAAATAAAAATCATTTCATGCAGACCATATTATCTTCATGCACATTGAATTTGTTCTTTTTACCTATTGTCATTTTGATCCTTGGAAAGTAAACTATTTTCTGTACAAATACTTGTTGTATTCAGGTAGTTTCATTAGCATGAATTAGGCCATTCCATATACTTTTTTATTTTTTATTTTTGTTTTTTTTGGCAGAACCGGGGACAGAACTCAGGCCCTTGTGCTTGTCAGGCAAGCACTTATTCTACTGAGCCATCTCCCCGGCCCCCATATACTTTTTATTATTCTTTATACCTACAGTGTTGATGACTGTGACAAGGTTGGATAATCTTTCTCCTTTTTTCTTGGGGGGGTACATGTTTTCAAACTCAGGACCTTGCACTTGTCAGGCAGGCACTTAAGCCTTGAGTTATGGATGACCTATTAAGTGGGATTTATTTTATTTTGATACTTCCCTTTTGGAGGAAAATGTTCCTCACTTTCCCTTCACTGTATGCATATATTTGAACAATAATTTATTTTGTTCCAATAAAAAGAACTATATCATTAAAAAGATATAAAATATTTGTGATAATAAATTTTTCTATTCTTTTTCATTTTATTTTTTCTTTTAATAAAAGTGATAAAATTTATGTATTTATCATGGTAAGCAGAATGTTTTCATTTTTTTCCACTTTGACAATCTCTCTAAATTTGAATAATGTAATTTTTCCTTGAATATTTTATTGAATATCACCATTGGTAGCCTAACTTATTTCACACACATATAGTGAGGGGAGGCACAAACTACTGTTACTGTAGCAGATTATTTTTAATTAAATAAATATTTGTTTGTTTATATACAGTGGTTCCTTAGCTCATGAACGATTTTGTTTGAGGATAATTTGGTTCACAAGCAGAAGTGTTTGGTAAATGATTTTTAAACACTGCATTGGGTGATGAACTCAACAATGCCTATTTTTTCCTGCTGAAACACAAACATAACCATCATTCCAGATTTGAGACATAAATTAATTAAATTCATGAACCAAGACTATATGTAGATATCTATCTATCTATCTATCTATCTATCATCTATCTATTCATATACGCATTGTCCAGGTAAATGCATTTAACACATATAAATTAGAAATCATATGAATGTAAACTGTATCATATATTATATGTCTGAAGAGTAACAATATTATAGAATTGCATTAAAATATAGTTACATTTGTAAAACAATAGAATTACACTATTATAATTTAGTATTATCATTAATATGTTATATTGCAATGCTAGCTTTCTTATATTCCTTATACATGTTTACAATTCACATGTATATCGTATATGTAATTGGCATATACTATATGATGCATAATATATCATATGATCCACACACAATTTTATAGCCTTTTATGTTTGCCATTCTGAAAATTTTATGTAATTTCTGCTAGTCTCGATATCCTCATGTAGATTTCAATACAAATATAGTTTCTGAAATCAATCTCACCAAATTCTAATCTTTTCTATGTACTTTACATTAATTTCACATTGGATTTCTTGTCATATTTATATTTTGACTGTCTTTTATAATTTCTATTTTTATTTATTCTTCCAAGTTGTAGTATAGCTTCTATTACTCAGTAAAAGTTCTTTGTACAGGGCAAGACTAAGATCAAATATATTTCACTCATCAAAATTCTAAAAACTCTCTAAGATGAAATTAGTCTTAGCATTTCAAACTATGATAGCATTTTATTCCAAACTATATACAGTAGTATTTTTTATTTTTGTCAGATTTTCACCTATATCACTTGTTGTCTTTTGATGATAGAGATAAAAACTGCTTTGATCCCTATTTTTGTAGGTTTTGTATATCACAAAAATTCAAAGCAATGCCCAATACCTCTACAAGTCCAGTAACTACGAAGATTTGAATTCAGCATTATAATATTTAGTATTATGTAAGCAATGAACAAGATTAATTTTTATTATTATTTTGCATACATGAATCTGATAAGGAGAAAATCTCAGAATTACCTACTAAGAACAACAAGATTAATGAGGCAGTCTTTCTCATTAAGTTCATTAAACATGGAAAAATTAGTGCAACCCAATATTTGAAGGATGCTGCTTGATTTATTCACACAGTTCTTGGGACACTTTGGTAAGAAGACTTTATTTTCACTGATAAATTGAAATTTATAAAATCAAATAAATATAATTTTTGAAAATCGAGAGGGATATTCCTGATAGAATAAGTAACAGTTCTGGAGAACAAAATGCCATAACATGTTCAAGGTAACATATACTGGTTACTATTGCTGACTCTAGGTTAAAGGAAGTAAAAGAATTTTTTTTAATGAAAATTCTTCTACACAATTTCACAGAGATGTCAGGACACAGTAATTTCAGTGAATCAGTCCTTTGAATGCAAAAGTCTCCATTTGATAAGCATTGAAATAACTATGGTAACAGATGAAAGAAACTTTTTAAAAAAGGAATTGTTTTTGGTGGAATAGTGATAGCTATGTGACTGACCTGAACAGGACATTTTAAGAATAACAGTCAATAAACCTAAATCTAAGAAACTAGTAGAAGGTGAGAAGAAGTATAGTGAGAGTTAATATAAAAATGAAATGGTTAAGTCTCAAAAATCCAAATGAGTAAACAATGGTTTTACTCTTAGAAATTGGGTGCAAGCATGTGGTAACTAAGTTGAAAAATAATTCTGTAAGTAACAACATTTTTCATGGTGAGTATGATTGAACTGTGCACTCAAGATTGAAATGTTGCATAAAACAGGAGGAAATAATGAGTAGATAGTGCGGAGAACACAGGAATTCAATGCCAAGTAGCACAGACTTAATCAATTGAATGTTAATATGGCATAGATTCTTCAACTCACTTAGAAGACAGAATAAGACAATAAAATATCTGAGAAGCACAAAATGTACACAGGTAGATTTCACAGATGATTCCTTTAAATAATCCATAACTTTGTAACACTGTACAGCAATTTAGGTCAGAGATTACTGTGGAAGAGATCTCTCAATTTATCACCTACTAGTGTAATTTAATATTTGAATTTTTAATTAATTAATTAATTAATTAGGTAAGGGGCTTGCTACACAGCTCAGACCTGTAGTGATCCTCCTGTCTCAGCCTCCGCAGTGCTGGGATTATAGGCGTGCATCAACATGCCCAGTTTTAGTGGCCAGCACGGCATGCCCAGTGTTCTGGGTCCTTGCACAGTATACAGTGCTGAGGACAGAAACAAGCTCCTTGTACTTGCCAGGCAGACAAGCTATCTCCCCAGCCTCAGCACCTAAATTTTTGAGAAGAGATTCTACTACATCCTGAGGGAAAAAAAATAGAGATATAACATTTTAGATAAATAGGATTTTCTAAAATAACTGAAGAAATCCTGTACTAATAAACAGATAACAATACCAAACTCCAGGAAGACAAGTTTTAGCAATGTATAACCAATTTGTAGCTATCAGTTGTGAAGTATGCAAAGAAAAAATAAAATACAGGTAGGATGTTTGCAAAACTAATGCAAGAAATATTAACAACCTACAGAATCACCCATATATCATGTTTAATAGGAAAAACATTCAAAATTATTTCATAAGCAGGTTCAAATATGAAAAGGAAAATATCATGAACAACATGAAGAAAGGGCACATATTAATTTGTTAAGAAAGAATATCCCTAAAGATGTATAAATTATGTAAAAAATTACATATTCATTATTGTGAATTGAAGACAGATTAAAATAGGCAGAATAAAGAAGCAACAATACAATAGTAATGGAGTTTTACTATAGTAATGGGGGTTTTAACACACCAGTTTCACAAAGTGATAGATCAACTAGGCAAAAAATCAGCAAAGAAATAACAGAAATAAACCAAACTTGTGAAGACATTAATTTGATAGACCTTTACAGAGTATTTCACCCAACACCAAAAAAATTCACATTCTTCTCAACTGAAAGTGTGACATACTCCAAAATAAGTAATATACTAACTCACGGAGTACTTTTAACTAAATGCAAAGGAAATGGAATTGCCCCATGCATACTATCTGATCACAGTGTAATAAAGCTGGAAAATTGAAAAAAGGAGCTATAAAAACACCATAAATGCACGGAAATTAAACAACAACATTCCAAACAGCAAGTGGGTCACAGATTAAAATAAAGAAGAAATTTTAAAAAGTATTTACAATCAAAAGTCAACGCAGTTACAACATACTGAAACCTCTGGAATGCAAAGAGAGCCATCTTGAGAAGAAAACTAAAGGAAATCCTAAATATTTGAGGAGATATTGTTGCTTTGGAAGTGAAGAAAACAATACAAAGAATAAATAAATCAGAGTTGTTTCTTTAAAGAATGAATAAAATTAATAAACCACTAGCCAACCTACTAAAAAGAAAAGTAAAGGAAAGAAAACAAAAAAACCAAATCCATTCAATAAAAAAAGAAAAGAGTAATATCACTACAGACACTAGAAAATTCTGAAGATCATCAATGCCTACTTCCACAATCCTACTCTCACAGGATTGAAACACAGAGAAAATGGACAGTTTCCGAGATATATATTAAATGCTAAAGCTGAGTCAAGAAGATATACAAATTCTGAATAACCAAAGAAAAGAAATTTAAGATGTAATAAAAATAGATACGAACATAGGAAGGTCCAGGTCCAGATGAATTCAAAGCACAATTTTACATGAAATATAGAGAAGATTTAATGCCAAATTTTCTCAAACTCTTCAATGAAACTGAAAGGGAAGCAATTCTCACACACTCATTCCTGCAGGCAATTATTACTCTACTTCCAAAACAAGAGAAAGATCCAATTAAAAACAGAACTATAAGCCAATCATTTTAATGAACATACATTCAAAAATCCTCAATAAAATACTAGGAACAGAATGCAGCAAATCATCAAGAAGGCTATACATCATGACCAAGTAATATTTAATCTAGGAATGCCAGAATGGTTTAACATATGCAAAGCCCTAAATGTAATACAGCACATCAATAGAACCAAGAATGAAAATCACATGATCTTCTCAATAGATACAGAAAAATCTTTTGACAAAGTTCAGTACTTACTTAACATAAAAACCCTAGAGAATTACAATAGATGGTCTATGTCTCAACCTGATAAAAGCCATCTGTGAGAAACCAACAGTCAATATCATACTAATGAGTAAAAAGTGAAGGCCTTCACTTTAAAAGCAGGAAAAGGAAGAGGAGGTCCACTGCCTCCATTCCTATTCAATATAGTTCTAGAAATATTAGCCAGAGAAATAAGACAAGAGAAAGAAAATGAATAAGGATTGGAAAATAAGTGAAATTATCATTATTTGCAAATGACATGATACTCTACAAAGAGAATACCAAAAATCCATTGAGTCTTATAGATTTAATCACCAAATTCTGCAATGTAGCAGGATACAAAGTCAACAACCAAAAATTCCTTAGCATTTCTGTACATAGTGATTGCATAGAAAGAGATATTAAGGAAATCATGTCTTTCATAATAACATTTAAAAAATGAGATACTGAGAATTCAATCCCAAAAAGGCTGTAAAATATTTATTCAGTGAACGTTATGACATTATGAGAAAAAAGATTGAGGAGGATTTGAGGAAATGGAAAAATATTCTCTGCTCCTGGATAGAAAGAACCAACACTGTGAACATGGCCATACTCCCAAAATTGTTATACAAATTCAATGCAACTCCTATTAAAATACCATTAGTATATCTCACAGAGGTAGAGAAAAATTTTATCAAATTCATTTGGAACCAGAAGAGAACCAGAATATCAAAAGCAATCTTGGGAAACAAAGGAAAAGCTGCAGGTATCACAATCCCTGGCTGGAAATTAAACTCTAAATGTACTGTGATAAAGTTATCATTATAATGGCACAGAGAAAAACCTGAGGATCAAAGAAACAGATTAAAAGATGCACACACAACTGCAAACACACTTAACCCTTATCTTTGCTTAGTGGAAGCAAGTTAGCTTCTTTAATAAATGGTGCTGGAAAAACTGGCTTTCTACATGTGCAAGGCTAAAACTAGACCCTACATATCATTATGCACAAAGCTACAGTGAAAATGTATCAAAGCTTTAAATAGTAAAACAGAAACACTAAATATTCTGGAGGAAAATGTAGATAGAAATCGTAAAGACATAAGGATAGGTAGAGACTTCATGAACAAAAATCAGACCGCACAGGAAATATATCAAAGAATCAATGACTGGGCTCTCGTGTTTATGAAATCTTTCTGCACTTCAGAGAAAATCTCCAGCAGGGTACAAAGAAAACCCACAAACAAAAATTATAGCCAACTCTCCCTCTGACAAACCCTTCTATGTAGAACAGACAAGGAATTTTTTAAAAATCAGGCCTCCCAACTTCAAAGACCCAGTCCAAAAATGAGAATCTGAAATGAATATCCACTTCTCAGAAGAAAAATTATAACTGGCAAGTAAACATATGAAAACATGTTCAGCATCACTGGTCATTCAAGAAATACAAATTATAACAACACTGAGATTCCATCTCACCCCAGAAAGAATGGCTAACATCAGCAAGTCAACTGATAACAAAGGCTGTTTGGGCTATGGAATAAAAGGAACCCTTCTCCACCATTGGGAGTGTAAAAGGTTCAATCACTACAAAAATCAGTGTGAAGTGTCCTTAAAAATCTGGGATCAGAGATCCAATTCAAACCAGCTCTTCCCCTCCTGGTTATTTTTCCAGAAGAACTGAAATCTTCATACCACAGTGATATATGTACACCCATGTTTATAGCAGCAAAGTTTGTCCTACCTAAATCCTGGTAACAACCCAAATGCCCATCAGCTGAAGAACAGATAAAGAAAATGTGGTATTTTTTACACAATAGTGTATTATTCAGTTATAAAACAGGATAAATTTGAGTCTTTTGTTGGTAATCGGATGCAACTAGAGAACATCCTCTTAAGGGAAATAAGTCAGACTTATGTGTGCAAACATTGTATTGTCTCCCTAGTGTGAGAACCTGAAAGAGAAAATGGAATCTGAAGGATATAATAGACACTAGGAAAAGGGTATGAACTTGTTCTAAAGGAAAGTTACTGAGTTGAGAAAAAGGACGAGAGGGAGTGGGGGAAAGAGATTTTTCTATGTATGTAAGCAAGATGGCTTAAGCAAATGTAGTATACATTTCTGCTGGTCTATGGTGTGTCACAGATAATAATTGTTTTATCTAATTTTTCAATTGTTTCTAATTTTTCATTCTTAATTTCTTTCTTCCTATTTTGCATGCATACATCTGGTAATATGAATAACTGGTTGGAAGACAAACTGTTTGGTTATTATAAGAAATACTGTAAAATTCATATGACTTTGTAAATTGACATTTTGTATCACTTGTAATTTTTCTGTTTTGATTCTAATTTGGGGCCTGAGGAGTTAGCTCAGTAGAATAAGCGCTTGCCTGGCAAGTGCAAGGCCCTTAGTTCAATCCCTAGTACTACAAAATAAATAAATAAACAAATAAATAAATAAGCATATATATATGTCTGGCTTAATTCGAATTTGTACTGTCTTTAAAAATAACAAAGTCAGTAAATCAATAAATAATAAGCCACACTCGTGAGTACAACAATAGAAAATGAATATCCTTTTTAAAATTCATGTTATTTAAAATTACATTTAAGAATTATTTTATTTATAGAATTTACTAAAGATAGACTGACATAATGATTAGACAAAATTCAAGGCTGATGCATATATTTGCAGTTTTTCCATTGGTGGAGCAAAGTAATCACTAACCACACTTAAAATTAGGAGAGGTTTGTTTGGCGTTTGGACTCAGAGACTCCAGTCGATGACCAGCTGGGTCCAAGATAGAAACATCGCAGAAGAAAGGAGTGGCAAAATGACACCAAGTTTGTATGTCTAAAAAGCAGAGAAAGGAATCAGCAAGAGGGAAGACTGAGCACCAAATGTAGCGCCTGAAGGTGCACTTAGGGACTCACCTACAGACACCCAGAAGTATGCTTTCCCAAGCCACTAGGTGGCACTGAAGCCAATCAAATTGACAAGATCAGCTGTCATTGTATTCTCCACTTGACATGTAAATATAACTTATTAAACCATGTTTACTCTCCAAATAAGCACAGGGTCATCATCATATAACTGATAGAAGCACTAATGCCTTCCTCAAATTCAACAATTCCAGCATTTTTCAGAAGTCAATTCTAAAGTCTCTGAAATTCAAAGCAAACTCTTAGTGGTGAAACCTTGAAACTGCAAAATGTAAGTTAGCTAATCACAATGCACAAAGAAGGGTTATTTCTTCTTTGAAGAAATGTGGAAGCAAAAGTTAACACCAGCAGGACAAACAGTAAGTCCCACAGCTCTGTGTCTGTCATCTAGAACACACGGTGGCAGATGTGCATGACACAGGTTTGGATGGCTTCGTCTCTCTGGCTTTACCTGTTGCAGCCCACCCAGATTCTCTCTCAGGCTAGTTTTGCTTCTTTCCTGTGGCTTTCTTCTACAGACCTTACATATTCCTGGTATGTCCAAAATTCTGGAACTCTTTCTTCTTCATTCCAACAAGTCATGTGCCCACATGTCAGAGATACATTGGCTGGAATCTTTGTCCTTCCTTTGAATTATGACTGGATTGTTCCATGGCCACACAAGTCTTGCAGTCTGCATGCTTCTACAAGCAGCATTTCGTGAACAAGCCTAAGGCCTACTGGCAAAGTGAGTGGCAGTCATTTGGACCATGGTTGCAGTTGCCTTTAACTACACAGGTGGCTGACCATGGGAAAATAAATACAAGAATCCACTTCTCTCCCTTCCCCTTCTCCACCAAGATCTGCCTTCTTAATAGAAAGATTTCCAGCTTTGCACCTTTCACCCTGGGTGATTAAATTCTCACTTCCTCTGGAAATACATCTTATGACATTTCTTTCCTTGTCCTCTTTAAAAGAACATAGAATTTAGGTTTTGTTTATCGTTACTAATCTCTTTAACATTCATACTTTCTTTGGACTTAGTTTTTGCAGTGTAGTATTTGAATTGAAAAAAACAAACAAACAAACAATTTTTCAAATATTTACACTCTGGGTCATGCTCCAAATTCTCACTAAAATCTGCCTTAAAACAGCCAGCAGCAGAAATGTCACAGCCTGAACATTGGGATGCTTTGAAACTTCCACAGATTTATTGGTCCATAGCTTAAACTAAGTCTTCTGCAAAGTCTCTGAACATCAGTGATAAAGGGTAGAGAATTTCTTTTCCAGAGTTACCAATTTGGTCTCTAGTCCAGTTCCCAAAGTAGTCTTTATTACAGTTTGAGCCTCCTAAAAGTGTCCTTTATTATTAACATGCCTTTCAGTATTCTATTTCTCTGATTTTTGAACAGAATCACCCACTGAGATCTACTTGCAGCACTTAGTGCTTTTCTAGCTGGCATTTCCAAATGTTGCCTTTTCCAAAGGCTTCTGAACCATCTGAACAACAACAATAGAAACAGTATACTTGGAACCAATGTTCAATATTTGCCAGTTTTTTCTTTTTTGCTTTGCTTTGCTTTTGGTCTGCACAAAATTTCCAACACCTAGAACGTAAAGAAGGAAAATTTTATTTTGTCTCATTGATTCACAGAATTTGGTTCATGTTTGTCCAGTTTCAAGGCAGGAACATCATTGTGAAGCAATGTGAAGGAACAGATACTCTTAGTCTGCGCTTGAAGTAGCACAGGAAAACAGCACCAAGAGGTAGGCACGAGGGACCAAACCTTCACAGCCACTCAGACTCAATCAGAAGTTGAGTAATTCACTAGACAGCTCTGAAGTAAACTAAGTTGAAATTCTAGTTTAACTTTGACTACATATCAAATAGAAATAAGAAAATATCATTTTTAAAAACACAGGCCTTTTGTTTTATTGCGGACATGCCTTGTAGGGAGTGTTTTCATCAATCTTATAAATCCTATTGGAACATGTAGGAAGGAGTATGACTTTCAATTTCTTAAATGATTTTGTTAAAAGGCATAATCACAACAGTTTGTAATAAGAGTTTACACTTATACAAATGGGATATGTTCGTGTTACAGCAACGCATGATCTTTTTATATGCTGCTGTGAGAAACTACCTCAAAAGATTTAAACTACACTACACATTAGCATAAAAATCAATCTTAGAAAGAACCTGTTCTGTTTTTATCAGGAGAACTTTAAATGGATATCAGGAGAAGGAAAAAAGCTCCTAGATTTCAAGGGAGTTCTGGAATGGGGACCCCATAAGAAGTACTTCTGGTTAAGATTTTATTCATCTAACTTTACATATTGCCCAAGTTTCAACACAGTGTTTATGCGATATCAAATGAATATAGGGTATTTTATCCATATCATCTTGTTAAGTAATACAAAGTTATATATTAGAAAGGTTCATTTCTAATCATGATGATCCACCTTAATTTTAAAATTTACCCCTAATGTGCATTCTTTCTTTTAAAAATCATTTTATTAAAATAATTTCACAAGATTATGATTCTCCCAAGAAATGGAAATACCCTGTAACATTTTAAAAAGTAAAAAAAATCATATTTCAGGCATTTTGCAATTTCCACATAGTCCTTATGTAATCAGTGTTTACTGGGTTTTGTCTTTTGTTATGTAAACCAAGTAATCATAATATCAACTGTTTATATGTTGGGATACTTCAGCATTTTCAGATGTGTATACTTAGGGTATAGTGTCCAGTTTAATAAGTTTGTATAAAATATAAAAAATGCTTGTCAAGTTAGATAGAATCACTTTTGTCTAGAATATTCTGAATAATTAGAGGTTTCTAGAGTAAAAACTGTGCTTTTATAAGATTTATCTTTAAAGAGTTTAATTACTTTCTAGGTAGGAAAACATAATTTTTCCCCAAATACATTGTTATTCTTTCTCACTATTTTATTTTCCCTTTCCTTCAAAATGCAGTTTGAATCAATTTTTAAATAAATTCACCATCATTTATATATTTTTCATATCCTTTTATGTTGTAAACTGGTTGAATTTTAGCTTTGTATTTTTTAGGTGATTATAAGAAAATATGTTTTAAAAATTTCAATAAGAAAAATTGCTCATTCTTTCATCCTTAATATATAAGGATAGAATAACTGCTGAGTATTTTCTCCTTGTAGGCCAAGTATGAAAGCTACCTAAGATTTTGGAATCTTTTCACATTAGGGTAAGTATTTCTAAAATTATCAACCTTTTTTGGAGCCATTTGGCTGATTTGAAATTATGCATGCATAATTTTTAAATTTAAACTTTGAAGTAGATGCATATTTATGACATTTATTTTGAATAGATATTATTATAATATTCTAAATTTTAATTAGATACTTGGGGAGTGATTTGAGGAAATCTGTTAATTCAATAATATTTAGATTTTAAGGTAATTTTATTAACAATCATGCTGTTCCTCTATTTCATTATTTCTTAATGAAGTCAATCCTGGAACTGACAGGTCTGTAAGTAAAAGTGATGCAAAGTTTTTTTAATATCTGAGCATACAAACATAAGTGAATCAAACCCCAATAATGAAGTTAGATGCATGTTCTATTACATTGTTCCCAGTCTTCTAATGATAGATGCTTCAGTCACTACTTACTGTGGACAATATCAGACCCCATCACACTGACTGTACTCCTAGCATCTCCTTGTTTCTCAGTGGGCTTTTCTATATGGATGAGCATAGTATAATAACTGATTTGCTGTGTCACTATGCATAAGAACATGAAGTCACTCAACTTCTAAAGAGAAAAGTCATGCACTCACCTAGCTCAGCTAATCGTTGAGCCAACATAGTCTGTCTCGTTAATGCAAGTCAAAATGGTTCTTGATATCAAAACTAAAGTTTGGAACTGTTCAATCACAAGCTATAACTATCCCAGAAGCAAACATAAAATAAACATTTGTGCAAAACTAAAATATTTCCTATTCACCCTATTATGCTGGAGCATAGTTATTTTCTTTATTTCTTTTTTTCTTTTTTCTTCATGTATTTGGTACAATCTATACAATGTCACTACACAGATTGGACTCATAGTGATTCTCCTGTTTTCAGCCTCCCAAGCGCTGGGATTACAGGTGTGTGCTGCCACACCCAGTCTCAACTGCCATCTCAGCGAGTTTTGGGGGTGGGGCCGGCAGGGCAGGCAGAGGATCAAATTCCTGGAGCTGGCAGGCAGAGGATCAAATTCCCGCAGCTGAGCTCAGTGTAAACAGGCACTTTAGTCCGCTGAGCTATCTGGCTGGCCCTATTTTCATTGAATTGTGGAAAACACAAGTTGGCTTTCCTAACCTAGTGAAAACAAGGGTAGGAAGTGTTTCCCTGTAAAAACGACCTGAAAAACGGGTGTCAGCTGATCTCAGGTAACAAAGGTCTATTCACAGACTAGAAGGACTGGGGAAAGATAATTTAAGGAAGAAATGTAAAACAAAGGATTATTAAATGTAAAGTATAATAAATGGCAACTTTGGATGATGCCAGTGTATTAAATGTAAGGTACAATAATTAAGTTTATAATATATGCTTACCAGCTTAAATATGTATATAAAGGCTGAAGGAACAATTACACATTAAAATGAAAAAAATCCAAAAATAAATTGAGTGCGGTCAAGGAATAATATCAATTACTAATATATATTTTAAGATGTTGAATATCTAAAAGATCATTATCCTAAAAAATTAAAAATTGTAAAAAGTGTGGCTGAATATTTTACTAATAAAATTTTAAGTAGAATTCTCAACATCTCTGTTTTGAAAAGTTTTTTTATACAAATTACAACCAATAAGATGATAAAGAAAACTTAATTATAGTGGCAAGTTCATGGAAGAGAAACAGCACAATTATCTTTATTAGGAACCATGGGAAACTACTTTGGCAGTAACAATACACAATGTACTAACCATTGTTACTCTCCTAAAATC